>JAECUM010034555.1:0-33957 GCA_016617855.1 Megalonaias nervosa
AATGTCAGATGAAAATTACCCCCCCCCCTCCCCACCCCCACAAAAAAAAAAAACAAACTGTCCAATGAGACCTATGGTCCTTTTTGTGATCAGTGAAAGTAAAGGACAACATTTTAACAATTCTGAATAAAGTGTACAGTATTATGTCCAAAAATAACTTCAAATAAGATCAGCTCATAATTGCCTGGACCAGTTAAGGAGAAAGTTGAACTGTGTGGCCGGTCAAGGTAGCAAATATTCCCCATTATCAGAATTTTATACAAACAACGAAGTAGGGTTTCTAAAGTCTGAAGGTTTAAAAGATAAGTGAAAAGAGAAATCTCTGTATTTGACCATTAGCAGTATTTTGTAATAAGATATTTTTTATTAATAACTGTCATTATTCACCGCCATTCTCGACTACGCCTTGCGCCGATTCAGGACCCACTTAATATGGCAGACACATTAGATTTAGATCTGTGCTGTGCTGATTTATGAACGATTAAGAACACGGTTATGTAATTTGCATTGCATTATTCAAGATTCAGTATTTTGTAATAGGTACTCTTGCCCATCCATAATACAATTATATATATATATATATATATATATATATATATATATATATATATATATATATATATATATATATATATAGTTAGATAGATAGATAGATAGTCAAAATCTACCGTATGTACTCGCTTATAAGTAGGGTCAAACTGCAAACTAACAAAGATTCTGCTCTGCCGAGGCATAATACGCCTGCAGATATTGGTCGTTGTTGTTTATTCAACTCGCGGCTCCAGCAAACTGCACAGACCGAGATCTTCCGGCGCATTACGCAGATCTGAATCTGTGCAGTTTACAGTTGGACTCGTGTTATAAGCGAGTATATACGGTATCATCTGAAACACGCCCACACATATATGTTAACAGTAACCATAACATCTATTTTCTTGTCTGCGCAACAAACGGAAGATAAATAATGCAACTCTGTGAATAACAAAATGATTGTGCGTTCACATACGACCATAAAATTGTATCAGAGATGGATTGGTATTCCAATGTTTGTTTAACTATTTTCTATATGATCTTAACAATGTTTACCAACGAAAAATGCATGGTATTCATCATCTATAAGCGTTAAATTACTTCGATAACAAGAATTACACAAACGATATGAAGCAGTAACACCATCATGTCAAGGAGACTCTATAAAAAAGTTAGAGACCAGAACATCTGAATCTCGAAAGTAAGTTTTGTAATATAATTTTTAGACTCAATGGACCCATTCAAGAATGTCGTCCATGAGCAGAGGTGTTACTGTGTCACAGGTAAGTAGGAGATGATGTTGTATTCTAAATATACATTGAATTATGGCACACTTTATCGAAATAAACTCATAAAAGAAAAAAAAAATATTCAAAACGTATCCTATCTCTCAAACCCATGGACCCCTTTCAGGGACATAAAATCCCAAATTGGACGCATCAAGGGACATAATCCTTGATGACAACAGAAGTTTAAAGAGAAAGAGAAAGTTTTGATCATATGATATTCAAATTCTAAAATGAACTCGATAAACGTTTATTAAAAGAAGACATTAGATTCAAAATGATTAAATTTAAAGTGATCTATATATTGACCCCATTGCCTCACCCAGCGAATTGACACAGGGGTAGGTGTGGTCAGATGAGGAGGGTAATGTGTTATTTTTCGTTGTCAATATGAGGTGGCCTGGTAAAGGAGTTCTAAATATATAAGTAATAAACAAAACAACTCAACTCCCACTTCTATCCCGTACTGCCTCAATCAGGGATGAAACCCAGGGGTAACAGTAGTGCAATCCACGAGGTCGTTGTGAAGACGTCATATTCCAAACATGAAGTTAATTGAGATATTATGGAAATATGTGAAGAAAAAATTGCAACCAATATGTGTCCCCAATATGATGTAGGACCCTATGGCCCCATGCAAGAGCAGAACAGGAAAGGTAGTGAGGGAAAGGGAGCATTAATTGTATTACATCCGAAATATTAAGTGAATAGAGTGAGGGATTAGAGAGCTACAAATGCTGCAAAATAATGTAACCACAACATGTCACCAATGCAATTCTTGACTTCATGGCTCCACCTATGAGAGAACCGCAGGGACAGGAATGGCCCTTGGGGAAGGAGAACATGTAATGATACTATGTTTCGTATATTTAGTAAAATTAGGTAAGGAATCAAAACTACTAAAAACTTTAATCAATTTGTCTCACAAAATTGTGCTCTAGGCCTCATTCTAACTAGCCAGGATCAATCCCCTGGAACAGAGGTGATACTGATAGAAGGAGGGTAGGTAATAATATTATGTTCCCAATACGAAACGAATTGACTACGAGGTTATGGAAAAACAAGTGATTAAAAATCTCCACATTATAATTCTTGACCCGATGTCTACTTCAGAGACAGAACCCAGGGACATGAGTGATAATGACAGAGACTGAACCCAGGGACATGAGTGATAATGACAGAGACAGAACCCAGGGACATGAGTGATAATGACAGAGACAGAACCCAGGGACATGAGTGATAATGACAGAACCCAGGGACATGAGTGATAATGACAGAGACAGAACCCAGGGTCATGAGTGATAATGACAGAAGCAGAACAAGCGATGATATTATATTCCAGATACGAAATGAATTTGTTAAGGGGTTACAAAACTACAAGTGTTGGATTTTTTTTCTTAAAAAATCTTTGGCTACAATATAGCTGTTGACCCCATGACCATATCTAGAGGCAGAATCCATGAACAGGAGTGATACTTACAGAAGACGAGGATACGACGATATGATGTTTTAAATATGAAATGAATTGATTAAGGATTTATTAAAATATAAGTGATCCTGAATAGAAAGTAACCAAAAATATACCCAAAATGGGTCCCCCATGTAAATGAGGGATAGGAGTGGTAGGGTGAGGAGAATGTGCTCCACTGCTTAACCTGGTAAAGGGTTACTGAGCTACAAGTATACATGTACAGGAAAATATTTGAATAAACAAATCACCATAAAAACGTATTCCATCGCAGGGGGGATACAGATGTAAATTGTTGACATTAAAGAAAAACAATTTTAAATTAAAACAGTAGATATTCAAAAGTTAATATTAACAAAATTGTAAACTAAAATCATTTTTTAATGTAAAAACATTCAATTTTTCTGTCAAAAATAAATATTGATAAACAGGATTAGAGTCAAAAGGAGTTCCATACTTATCATCCTGTACGGGCTGTGTTTTTCATATCTGAATCAGCAAAGTACTGAGGTAACCACACATTTTTTCACACCTTTCCACTCTTTGAATAAATACCAAAGGTCATCATAACAATTTAAAAAAAATAATTATAGTAACCTCTTTGGAACTGCAGGAGAATTGCGATATTGAATTCCCTTTATTAATCAAAACGACTTTAAGAAAAAGAAAGAAATATAACGATACAGTTGTGCTCCATTTCCGATAATCTTTGGGTACGTAAAGCACTAGCCTGGTACCACCCCCACCCCCATGCTCCTGGAGCATCATGGGAGGCTAAGGTACCGGGCTAGTCAAGCATAGGCTACGGCACATGCTTGCCAGTAAGACCGATTTAATAGCTGTGAGGTTATCTGTTAAAAATCAGTTTAATGGTCATCGAACACTCAAAGAACCCATTATACGTTGAAGGGGATTGGCAACATCAAACATAACAGTTGTTCATTAAATCACCTTTGCGATATGGTATGATGACCATGATGGTAGTTTAATAAGTGGAAACTATCGATATGTATATTGCGTGGGACATATTAATGATTGATTGGAAAATAGCACTTCAAATGGATTGCCACATTTAGATTGTAGACAGGGAGAGCAGATCACGTCAACAGATTATGACATTCACTTACCATTGAGAACCAACCCGTTTATTGCAATTTGCTTTGTAAATAAGATAAGATGCTACACAAGGTCTGATGGTAGAACAATTCGCCGCAATTTTCGACTGTGCAAAAAGGTCCAACTCACCCCCACCCCAAATCACAGAGGTTTAGTTTAATTTTCTCTCTCTCGACATTTAATTTAGAACAAGAAGTATTTCGATAAAAAAATTACTAGTTGGCTATGCACTAAATGAGGACAAAAATGGTTCAGTGGGCAGATAGTCTGGCTCGAAGCTGGTGGGCCGGGAGTTTGAACCTCAAAAGAAACGGGCTATTTCGAGTACCCTGGCATTGATCAAGGTTTCATGTGTCAACTCGGCTTGGTAGGTTTGTTATCTGAAGACAGCTGATAACATTAAATATTACCATACATTGCAAAATGAATCCAACTGCAAACTCAGATCTGCCGTCGCATAACTAGCTGATGAATATGGATCTATATATTTTGTTAGGAGAAATCAGTAGGACAAACAACATAGACCCTAATCTGCCGGCCTATGTTGTTAGCAGTTTGACTTGACTTATAAGCCACGATAGATAAAGATTTTATACTAAGCACGGTCATCTTTCATTGCAACGACTAAGCTGGTTTCACGCCCTTTTGTCGTAGTAAAGACTCGTCCTTGTCTCGCCATGGTCAAACGGGTACGTACAAATGAGAAGAGTGTGTCAAGAATAGAAATCTGTACTTCTCATAACCGTAATTGTTTTAAAGTCTCATAATATGTACCAGCATTTAATTTTGTCAGAAATAAAACATCCTTGCACTTGCTCCCGGCAACAGTAAAATGTTTAATTTTTTCATGTGCTTCGATCGAATTAGCTCCTCTTGGTAGTAATAACGTTAATAAGTTTCCATTTATCTGGAAATATTTTCAAGATTTTGCATACGAATATATTTTAGTTCTAAAGAGCTCACCGTTACGGATCACTGCCATCTCACCTCTGTCTGCGTGGGTTCGAGTCTCGGGCTCGGCCAATGTGGCTACTTGAGAAAGCTTGCCAGTAGCTTCTCGAGGGTCGTTGGTTCTTCCCGTGAATTTCCCGGGTTCTTCCTCAACCACTGATACTGGCCGCCATGAATAGCCTATCTTGTGCTGAAAAATGCCGTTAAACCATGTAAAGGGGGTGGGAGGATGGAAGTCGTGAAGACGTGCGTGTGCCCCTCTGTTAATGATTTGGCGATCGTTATCTAGGGGATGACCTCCCCCGATATTATTGCTCAGTGTGAACAGATAGATAGAACATTGACAGAGAACTAAGCAAGACTGTTGATAAGAAATAAACAAATACGAGCCCCCTTAAACAATAAAATAAAATAAATGTAATTAATTAATACATAAGCTAAAATTGCAATTACAATCCAACCGATTTACATTAATGGAATTTAATAGCAGTGTTCAATTTACGGATTCGTTCATCATAGTAACGAGTGGTGAAAAGAGTTCAATGTCCACGTCTGACTTGCATCACCTGGCGTCGTTCTCTCTTGACTTTGTCTATTCCACGTCTAGCATGTATGCTTGGTTCTTCCTCTTGACCCTTTTATTCTGAACTCTCTATTTGCGGACTTCCCTCTTGGACTGTCCTCATCTTGTTTCTCGGGGAGGATATAGAAAGCTGTTCCCTTAAATGACAAGATTACGACTAAAGCTGTATATGTTTCACCACCTATCCGTATATATAAAATCTCTCACTTCCGTTATTCCGAAACGTAAATAGCTATCCACACTGCATAAATTCTGACATAATGTGACCTTAACGATTAACAGTCCTTACAAATATACTGTATTTGAGGTAAGGTACAATCGTTATCTATAGTTACAAATGACCATTGCAATATGCCAAGGCTGACCTTAATTATACAGTTAGTCGCTCTCGCTCCACGGCAATTGATTAGAAATTGGCACGTGTTCTGTATACAAACGATGCTGCCGTATATATCAGCATACATTACTATACGTCTTCTTACATCTGGCTAGTCAGTTCCACTCAATAAGATAAATGCTCGATTACTATTGCATAAGATTCACTAAATTCTAGCTTACAGGAACCAATAACCTGCAAGATCATGTGAGCATTACAAAATCACATATAAATATGCAATTTTCATTAACTCACGATAAACAGTATCATCCTACAGACAAAGGAAATTAATTCATAAATCCCTATAAAATACCACACATTTGAATATTTGGATTATATGCAATCCGTCAATTCTATCAATGAACTAATAACCGTAAAATTAAAGAAATAAATCACATAACACTCTAACATATCAACAGAGTCCTATGAAATTGAATAAACGATACATGCATGGATCATAAGCATATCAAACAAATTTGCATAAAACCAAATAAACAAATTAGAAAATTGCATGGAAATTAAAATTGCGTACGTTAATGCTGTTTTTTTTTCCCCACATAATCGTGCGTCCTAGCACTATAGCCTGTCTTTTCCTTTCAAGACAGCTATCTGGCCTCTCTACTTTGTTAACGAGGGAAAACTCTTGTTTAGGGTTTCCCCCGGTGTCAACCTGACTTCTCTCAAGCAAGATTTCTGACCAAAGAATTCTGAGCCAAGTCGCTACCTTAAATTCAGATTACTTCCAAAGTGTACGCCTTAATTTTAACTGACCAATCGAAAGCAACTGTTTCTAAATTTTCCCCAAAATAATCATATCTTTCATCAGATTTTGACAGTTTAGAATATGATGCAATTAGCTTTACTTTGAAGATCAATTATTTGACATGCGGTCCTTTACGAACAGATACGGTCGTAGTTCTAATGTACTCTGCCAATATACCGTTACGATGACTGGGTCAATTCAACTGAAGCTTAAAGGTAGGCCCTTTTATGTTTCACAGATGAAACAAGGAAAATATCAAAGTGAACTTTCTCAAAGACTTTTCTGGCTTGACTATGATAAAATTTTAATGCAAAATTTATTCAACTTTAGGATCCAGTACTTCTTCAAAATTCGACACATTACAAACCCTATAACAACAACTACAACAGCAACACATTTTAGTGTATCGGAAAGAAAAATAATTTAAATTCATAGTTATATTTTTTAAAGAAAACAAAACAAAGCAGGTCTTCCTTTAGACTGTCATTCTATTAGGATGGATTCTAACAGGGATCAGTACCACATGAACCCACTGTTTTTTTTTTTTAAATTGTGTGCAGTGAAAATGAGAGAGAGAGAAAGAGAGACAGAGACACAGAGATCCCAGCCGTTTAATGGAATCCAGTAGAATTGTGTTATTTCATTTATTACTTATATTCATAACTGACGGAAATCTACAAAGCCCAAAATCAAGTTTATTCATGGTCTAATAAATGTACAATAAGTCATAGCAAAGTCAAGGAAAGTGGGGCAGAGTATTCATCAATTACGTGCCTGTGTCCATGCCATTCTTTTGCTGTTCTTGTCGTAAAATCGCGCGGTTGAACTCTGTTAACACTCCGTGGGTAAGTTCAATTAAGGCATATATGTTTGTATGTGGTCGATATTGTCGATGGAAAAATTTTAGGCGTAAATATATCCTTTTATTTTTGCAAACATATCGAAGATAAAATCAACATCTACAAAGATCCTTTGGCCAACTAAATGCTAATATACCCCATATTAGCAGAAAAATTACACTTATTTTGATTTAAAATAGGATAAGATCTTATTCAAAATTATCTTGATGCTCCCATTACATTGTATGATCGTGACACGAAGAATAGTATATTTAAGGGAATAATGGGTGAATATGCTGACACTTTGATAAATGAAAACCTTTCTAAGATCACCGTAATGATTTGCATGATTTAGTCTTTCAATGACTTCATTTAAACATGTAGTTAAAGGGAGACTTTTCTGTGTATTCTGGTATTACAAGAAAGATCTCGGACATCTGAGAGGACAAGTTGTAAGTATTAAACTTGTTTAAATAGTTAACAAGAACATGTGCTAAATTGTGGCATAGGTCAATATTTTAAAGTTAAATAGACTACCTACGTGTGCTTATTGGACAACCTTGATACATGCGCATATTGGACAACCTTGATACGGCTGCATATTGGCAAACAATCTAAACTTTGATACACATGCATACTGGCAAACGACCTGACATGTATGCAAAGTTGCTGGATACTTTGTTATTTTCTAACAAATGTAGAAAATCAAGGTATCGAGGTTCTGTCCAAATATGCCGTACTATCCATTGTCTACTGCTCTATAAATTCATTGGGTTTTTGTACAAATTGTCAAATTTATTTTAAAGCTTGACATTTTATAAATTAACATATATTAACAGATGTATCTATTCAAAAGCAATGTTTGTGCTTGTAAAACATGCAGTCTGGCATCACAGCACTCTAAAAAACGCCTAAGCTGGAAATGTCCGGAATCAAAACTTTAACAAAAATAAAATGCAAAACAACTGATTGAAATGGCAAACAAATATAATCAAATGTACGTAATCATATAAACAGGCTTTCCGGAGTTCATTGGCGTTGGTCAAGCCGTTTATAAGTAAATGTTTTGCTAAACTTATCCTAGTTATATAAAAAAAAACGTGAAACACATTAATTAAAAATACCAAAATAAAGCCTGAATAGAATTACACCCTTATCCGGTCATCTAGACACACATATCCAAGGTCATCGTGCTAAAAATATTTCACTGAAAAGTCGTAAAACTGAAGAAAAAAAAGAAAAAGAAAATCGAATTAACGGTATAAGGATATAGTAAGCTCTTTTATTTACACGGACCCATATAAATATTTAACGACAAAATTTAATTTGCTTAGGTCATTTGGTCTCTGTGTAATCGTACCAAACTGGAGTCAGAACGGTCTTTAGGACGAACGGAAGTATGGAGGGACAATAGAAAATGCGATCAGTAAAATCGTGCGGCCATTTCCGTCAGATTGAGAAATAACCTCGAAACTGGTTGTAAGAAAAAACATCAGTTTGATGGCTTGGTCGGAGTGCACCACATATGTTACGACAGAAAGACCAACAATCTAGGACTCAATGGCAGCAAATTGCATCGCAGGTTTCTTTTTCGACTTAACGGCATAGTTCCGATTTCAGAAACGGCCTACTTTGCTATTGTAGTGGGACATAAAATAGCCTGAAAACATGATATGTTGTTCTAGGTATTGTAATTAAATGGAACCACTACTCGGGAAGAGTCAACACCCATATCATCGGAACCCGTCAAAGTGGACATAGAGATGAGACCCCCTAACGGAGAAGCCTCAATACTTCGTCAACCAAACGGAAATTTTGAATGTAACCAACAAGTCTGCTCATTTGCATTTTCCGGTTCTGGAAAAGTCCATTCTCAGTGACAGGTTCGAATCATTAGACTACAAATGTATTAAAGGTAACAACTGTGCCGTCTGCATCCAGTATTTTTAATGTATGTTTCGAATATTTTCTAGAAAGAATTGACAAAATAAAAAACGAAATAAGTTGAAAACATGCACAGTAAGTAGTTTGGATAACTGTAACTGTATTGTACAAATTCATCAAAAGAGACTTGCCCATGAAAATATTGTCAACATATTAGTATTTAAAAAAATCTCCCGTTTAGTTTCAAACTAAAGAAGATCAAAGAGATGGGGACTCTCTGGTGACTATCGGATTATAAATTATAAATTAATGAATAAAATCAGTGTTTTGTGCATTGTTATTTCCTTTAGATCTTTGATTTTAGAATCGAAAGAGAGGTACAAACCTGCCAGAGCTGGCGAATACTATAGTGGACATATAGATGGGCCCTCTTTACGGGGAAATATCAGTAAAACCATTAGACCCATCGGAACTTGCACTAGCGGACAATTAGATGGGACCGTTTCAGTGGCGTCAGTAGGGTTGGTGTCACCCAGTGCGGTAACTCATGGTGTCACCCCCATGGACCTCCTTCCTGCACAAAAATTCAAAAATGTTATAGACAGTTATGTGCGGTAACTCATGGTGTCACCCCCCCCACGGACTTCTCCTGCACATACCTAAATTGTATAGACAGTCAAGTGTCTGGTAACTCATGGTGTCACCCCTATGGACCTCCTTCCTGCGGCCAAAAATTCAAAAGTTTTATAGACAGTCATTTTGGTGTCACCCCCTCTGATGATGTCACCAGGTGCGGTCCGCACCCCTCCCCCCCCCCAGTGAGGCGACTGGACCGTTTCACTTCGAAGGGTCATTACTCGTATGTTCGGAAACCTTACTAGTGGACATATAGACACTGTACACAGTGGACACATAGATACATAATAGACACTGTACACAGTGTTTTATGGGACCTCTTAATGGGAGAAGCGTCAGTACTCCTATCTGCAGAATAGGTACTTGTGGACAGACTGTAAACCAATTAAAAAAGATTATTTAATATGTAAATAATATTAAAAAATCCGTGTTCGTACACGCATTTGGGATCAAGTAAATTTTGTTCAGCTGTGTTTTGTCCACCTTCTCTTCAGAATAAGTTCGCCACTCCTTATTAAAAATCTCTAGGTTACCATATGTACTCGCTTATAAGACGGATCCAACAACAAACTGTACAGACCCTGATCTGCCGTGCAATAATGTGCCGGTAGATCTGGATCTATGCAGTTTGTTAGATCTAGTAGAAAAAACAATATAGACCCAGACACATTGCTTGACGGCATATCAGTTCTGTTAGTTTAGCAGTTTTACCCGACTTATAACCCAGTACAATTGGTACATATTTATTTGAGTTAATTCTTGCATATGCTGATATTTGTTTCCCTTCCAAATTGTAAACGTCTATTATATTTCTGAAACTTTCCTTATTGAGGAAAGATGAATGACTTTGATTTTGTTTGGTTTTGGTGTTTTTCGGAACAGCAACACAAGTTTCCCCGTAATTGGAATAAAACATTTTGGCCAAACGACACACCACGGTATCTGATCCAGGTTAGTCCGACTGTAGGATTTGAGTCCGCACCATTTTGATGGCAACTCTGGCACGCCAGCCAATGTGGCTCCATATGAATTAATAAATAGTATCACCATAAACATCAACGACTGTTTTAAATCATCAGATCATGTATCGAGCATCGAGTAAATGTTGAAAATATTTTTCGACATCATTCTTCCATGTCTGACAAAACCCTTGTCTATTAAACAATAAATATTTCATCGTCATATTTGTCTGGTTCTGTTTAGCGGGAACGCGAGTGCGTCATTAGCAGGCCTGCGTATGTCACTTTTTGCGTTCCATTTCAACCATATCTTTATAATGGGAAATGAAATTGTCATCTGCCTTTATATTTATCGTAGTCAGAACAGAAGTTGACAGTTTTAGGGAAAAAAAAAAAAGTATAAGATTTGCTAACTTCTCATATAGTACAAAAATGGACTTAAAACGTTGGTCCAAAGGATACTACATGCTTACGAACAAGAAATTCGTCTCAAATTCAATGCTGTTTCTGTGTATCAAGATAGAAAAAAAAAAACATGGTTTTAAAAGAGATGACTTCAGGAAATTTTTTTAAAAAGACAAAACATTTCAAGTTGGTATTTCCTGAAATCTATACGATCTATATGATTCATGGGTTGTAGTATTCACAGTGTTGATATCAAAAAGAGAAAGAACGAATAAAACAAAACAGGACGAGAAAGGAAAAGTTGTATTATCGGATAGAATCTCCTGCAGAATTAAACAATTTATTCCCACTTGTACGATTTTAAAGTAACAAGTTATTCCCACTTGCAAGATTTTAAAGTAACATGTTACTCACAATTTACGATGCAGATAACGCTTATTTTTTATTCTGTTTTATGCATGATACACCCATTATAAAAATGTATTGTTTGTCTCGGCCATTTTAAAAGCTTTTAAGGGTCATCACCAAATCAATGGAAATGTTTGACGTCAAGAAATCATTCTATTTATGTAAACATGTCAGTAATAAAACCAGCACTTAAAAAAGTGCGTGTGTATCTTAATTACTAATGATGTCCTTTTACGAGGAGATAAATTTAAATTACCCCCAGTATCAAACATATATGAAAAAGTTTTTGGGAACACTTACAGTGCTTTAAAACTTGTGTATTTTATTATTATTCGAGCCCACTCTACCTCTGGTACCGTGGAGAGTTGCCTGCCTGCAAGGGTAGCATGGTAATCAACTGCACGACTTGATCCTGTACAACCTCTGGCACCAGTAACAGCCTTAGCAAACGCAGGGCCGGATTTGGATCATTTTGGCGGGGCCCCGTGTGAGTTCGGCATTTGGAAATAAACTTTTTAAACAATTTAATAAAATATTGAACTTAAAATTTTCTTCCGTAGCTTTAAAATAACTTTCTCTCTAAAGATATATTTTTAAAAAATTACTTACGTGCGGGGCCTCTGTGAACTTGGGTCCAATCGGCCTAAGGCCGGCCCTGCCTGACACCTTGGCGGACTGGTGACCCTTGGTACCTTGCGTGCCCAGTTTCCATAGTGTATGCTGTCAGTTCATCTCCTGGGATCTACATTATTAAACTATTGGGATTTATCGAGGTGTGGTCAGATTATCCCATTATTTGTGTTTGTGTCATTTCAGAATTAATACATGCAGAACGTTTGTACTAGGTCTGCTGCTAATTAATAATAAATTATTCGGTTAAATATATGTGTTAATGCCTTCTGTCAATAACGTTAATGAATACAGTGTTTCATCTTACACTGGCTTAGTATCAAAGTATATAGCAAATATATGGAGAGAGAGAGAGAGAGAGAGAGAGAGAGAGAGAGAGAGAGAAGTCATTCTACCTTTTATTCTTGGTCTTTCGTCTCATAATATGAGAACAGAGACATAGAGAGCGATCAAGGGCCATGGGGTATGAAACACCCGGGTCTCTTCTAGTTCTTGTTCAAACAAAATTTTTCTTTTATGAAATTAAAATGTGTTGTTCGGCCCGGGCCTCCTTACGGGGGTATATCATTAGTTGCCCTGCCCCCTCTTGTCGGCCCTGTATGGGAAAATGTTGTGTTTTGTATAGAGCTGTCTGGACTTGAAATGATTTCCTTGACCATTGTTCACATCTACCTCTTTGGAGCTCCATTAAATACCTAGATAAAAATTTTAAGTAAGCCTCTCGGCGCAAGCGCAATGGCCTCTGAAACCATTTAAAGCTTTCTGCTGCATGTCCCCTCCCCCATTATTATTATTATTATTATTATTATTATTATCATCTTCTTCTTTTTCTTCTTATTATTATTAGTAGTAGTGAAGATACGACTCTATCGACAATCGGCATTTGTCCTGGTCAACTAACTTAAATCAGTGGGCTTTAATTTTTTGACAAGCTGATTCCTAATTTGTCCTTGTTTATTTTCTTCACCTAGGAAGCCTCATATGCTATGGTTTTTTAACAAGGTGGTGCCATTGTTTAAAACACTGTGATATATTACGTATTGTAATGGAGTTTACTGATCAGTTATACTAATTGGTCCTCTTATAATCGAGTTTATACGATGGCTTAACTTTCGTAATAATATCACCCCGGTTATCAAACTCATCTTTTCATCTGTGCAAATATTATCCAATGGGACAAGAACAAAGTCAAATAAATACCATGGCTGAGAAAATTATAATTACGATTGTTTTAGTGTATGATAAGTCTGAAGGTGACCGTATCTGTTGTCAGGTATGTTTTACTTTGACGGTAAATAGATATTGGAAACCCCGTTACAAATAATTCATTTTCACGCATGTGGTGAAAAGAGTATCGAATTTCTCCTTTACAACTCTAGAAAGATGGTCTATTGGAAAGTAAATTTCAGTTCAGTGCATTTGAATTTTATCAAAGCTGTCGACTGTCGAAGGTGTGGAAATAATATACTTCTTTTCATTGATTTAATTTGATATAGTGAGACGCTTTTACGTTTGACAGCAAAGGGTTTTGTGTAAATTTTTACAAGTCTCTAATATCTATGAACAAAACTGTTTAGACAATCATGCAGTCATAGTGTGATTAGGCATACATGCAGTCATAGTGTCTACGGCAATTGCTAACCGATTTAATCCGGCTAAATGGGTTAGAGTGAAACAGGAAAATCATCCAATGTAAGTATAGTTTAATTTACATTGGTAATGCTGTATTTCTACACTAGTTGTTGTATATCATAGTCATTTTCAGGGGTGCTTTTTCTTTTGAATGAATTTAAATGAAGCCTAAACACACACACACACACACACACACACACACACACACACACTTTAGAGGATGATGAAGATGTACATAATCTAAATCGAACGCTGGTGATCAATTAAATCCACAGGAGCTGGTAGTCACATAGCTTCAAATGAGCAAAGTATCCGTTTTGATTTTTTTTTAAATGGCACTGTATCATGTCGAGGAAATGAGAGTTAATTGCCGTCCCTAAGGACAAATTAAAAAGAGCCTATCCGTGCTGGCCTGGGTGGGTATTGAATATGGCAACGCTTGGAATACGAATCGAGCACTCAAAAAACTGAGCAACTGATCTACAGCGGCTCCCAAAAAGAAGAACTCATTATAATTAGTTCTCACTGCATGTGGTACCTAGATTACATTATAGTTAGTTCTCACTGCTTGTGGTACCTTGATTACATTATAGTTAGTTCTCACTGACTGTGATACATAGATTACATTGTAGTTAGTTCTATTACATTCTAGTTAGTTCTTATTGTTTGTGGCACGTAGATTGCATTATAGTTAGTTCTCTCTGATTGTGATACATAGATTACATTATAGTTAGTTCTCAGTGCTTGTGGTCCCTAGATTACATTATAGTTAGTTCTCAGTGCTTGTCCTCCCTAGATTACATTATAGTTAGTTCTCAGTGCATGTGGTACCTAGATTACATTATAGTTAGTTCTCACTGACTGTGATACATAGATTACATTATAGTTAGTTCTCACTGATTGTGATAAATAGATTACATTATAGTTAGTTCTTATTGCTTATGGTACCTTGATTACATTGTAGTTAGTTCTCACTGCTTGTAGTCCCTAGATTACATTATAGTTAGTTCTCATTGCTTGTGGTCCCTAGATTACATTATAGTTAGTTCTCAGTATTTGTTGTCCCTAGATTACATTATTGTTAATTCTTATTGCTTGTGGTCCTTAGATTACATTATAGTTAGTTCTCAGTGCTTGTGGTCCCTAGATTATTCTAGTTAGTTCTCATTGCTTGTGATACGTAGATTACATTATAGTTAGTTCTCACTGATTGTGATACATAGATTACATTATAGTTAGTTCTTATTGCTTATGGTACCTGGATTACATTGTAGTTAGCTCTCAGTGCTTGTGGTTCCTAGATTACATTATAGTTAGTTTTCATTGCTTGTGTTCCCTAGATTACATTATAGTTAGTTCTTATTGCTTATGGTACCTGGATTATATTGTAGTTAGTTCTCACTGCTTGTGGTCCCTAGATTACATTATAATTAGTTCTCAGTGCTTGTGGTCCCTAGATTACATTATAGTTAGTTCTCAGTGCTTGTAGTCCCTAGATTACATTATAGTTAGTTCTCAATGCTTGTGGTACCTAGATTACATTATAGTTAGTTCTCACTGATTGTGATACATAGATTACATTATAGTTAGTTCTCACCGCTTGTGGTCCCTAGATTACATTATAGTTAGTTCTCAGTGCATGTGGTCCCTAGATTACATTATAGTTAGTTCTCAGTGCTTGTTGTCCCTAGATTACATTATTGTTAATTCTTATTGTTTGTGATACCTAGATTACGTTATAGTTAGTTCTCAGTGTTTGTGGTACCTAGATTATATTATAGCTAGTTCTCACTGCTTGTGGTACCTTGATTACATTATAGTTAGCTCTGACTGATTGTGATACATAGATTACATTATAGTTAGTTCTCATTGCTTATGGTACCTGGATTACATTGTAGTTAGTTCTTAGTGCTTGTGGTACATAGATTACATTGTAGTTAGTTCTCACTGCTTGTGGTACATAGATTACATTGTAGTTAGTTCTCAGTGCTTGTGGTCCCTAGATTACATTATAGTTAGTTCTCAGTGCTTGTGATCCCTAGATTACATTATAGTTAGTTCTCACTGCTTATGGTACATAGATTACATTGTAGTTAGTTCTCAGTGCTTGTGGTCCCTAGATTACATTCTAGTTAGTTCTCATTGCTTGTGGTACCTAGATTACATTATAGTAGTTCTCAGTGCTTGTGGTACCTATATTACATTATAGTTAGTTCTAGTTCTAGATTATATTATAATTATCGCTTATAAGTAAAACTATTTAATAAACTACCACTACAACAAAAAATTTCTTGTTTTAAATTTTAACTTTTAAAACTTCAGTAAAGTTCAAAACCTTTTCGAGCTATTCCGAAACAACCCTTACAACTATACAGGAGAGCAGATGTAAAATGTCTTCACTCCATAGTGTTCATCTCGGTAATGTTAAGGGTGAGTATGTAACCTCAGCTTTACAATTTACATGCTTAAGGACTGAAATTTAAGAATGAATATTAACGTTTTTGACTCTGGTAGATTTTGTGAAGTTTTAGAAATTAACTAAATATAAGCTGTGTATTATAGTGGCAGTTTATTAAATATGTTTGTATCGATTTGTAATTACAATAACATATACATGCTACTAGTAGTACTTACAATTTCTTACAATGTATGGCTTCTCGTGTGTTTATTTGAAGTATATAGTCAAAATACATGCTTGACATCCAAAATAGCTGCAGGAACTTTAAGCAGAATTGCCGGATCATGGCGATCTGGCAGTTGGGGATAGATTGACAGTTTTTCTGCATCGATTCGGATAATATAATAATAGCATCTATACTAGCAATTTTTTCTACTCCCAAGCGCTTAAAAATTGCAAAATCGGCATAAACCAACTGATTTCAATCTTTTGGTTTCAAATGCAACTGATTTTGTTTGCGGATTGCGGTCACTTCAGCCTTTCTAAATACCACAGAATTCTGACTGTTCAGCACATTGAAGTGTTTGGAAATAGTAGGGAAATATTTGTCTAATACAGTAGCTGTTTGTATTAAGTCAAATTGATACAGAAATGCATGCATTGCAAAGCCATCCTAAAATTATCAAATCCACCTGCTCTGGCAAATCTGCTAAAATGACCAAGTATTCTACCTGAGATTTCGACCATAAATACATGGCAAGGCACTTGTACAGCAAAAGTAACCTCAGCCACAACAAGCACCAATGGGTCCTGTACCCGTTTTGTGAAAAGGGAATATACATGAATACAAATGTTCGGAAGAAGTCGCGTTTAACGATGTGAGTTGGCAACTGAGGACATATTGCAATTGCTGCCATTGAGGACACACGGTACTCAATGTATGGAAGAATGGGAACCAGTCTGGAAATGGGTGAACATAAAATAGAATATATATATATATATATATATATATATATATATATATATATATATATATAGTATGTATATATATATATATATATATATGTGTATATTGGTTTGGCTGGCCAGGATTGGCTAATAATGTAAGTTATTTTTTAGGAAAAAGAAACTTTGAGAGTTTATTCTAGCTGTAACTGAAAAAGTAGACATTGTTTTTATTGATGGAATTTCAGTCCTTTAACCGTCAAAGCACATGATTCAAACATGTAGGTCCAGAAAATGCTGCGGCTCATATCCTTTTCTCTACACAGAAGCTGACATCCAGATTTCATCTATACTGATAAATATAGGTTTGATCATGAACACTCAGAAAATTAAAGTTATTGAATTTTTAATATCATGGTGTTTGCATAGGTTTACTATGGGAACTGAATTAGTACAGTGAGTCCTTAAGAACTAATGGTAGGAGAGTGTACACAACCAAATGACTTTAGATAAAAGGGTACAGATAGACGCTAGCAAAGGCAATACGTCTTGGAAATGAAAATTAAAAAAGCGCTCGTTTTCTGTAAAATAAAAATCATCTTTGTGGCTAATCGCTTCTAAACGGCAGAAAAATATTGACAGGTTTAAAATACACATTTTCAGTGGTTGAAATTTAACGACCTTTGTTCAGTTTAAGTTAAAAATTTTAATGCCAGAAAGATACAAAAGATGTGAAATTACCGAATTGTTGTTACCCCTATCCTCTTGAGAAACCTTTATCAACTATAACAATTTACACAATATCAAGAATTCTGCATATTTAGATTGGGTAAACTATTAGAAAATCACAAGGGAGAACTCTGTACGGTAAAGGATTCGATTCAGCTTTTATTTTTAAAACTAGCACGTGGACTCATCTTAAGCTAGCTCATTAGAACACGTCTCTATCGTATACAGAATACGAATAGCATCCTTCCAAAATTCTATGTAAGTGCATGGACTGTAGGCACCAAGCATTCGTTATTACTACCGGAAGATACAAAGTTCGGCGGATTAATACATTACAGAGCTTAATGTAGCGAAATAAGAGAGAACAAGAAAGTTAAATGTGAACAAGAAAAGAGTCCCTTGAATGCTGGTATTTCACGAATGTTTAGGTGTTTTCCTCACTGTTAACCGCATCCGTACTTCTTATATGGAATCTTTGGTTGCCATGCGTCCACAGATATTTGTGTAATATTACTTTGTCACGTGACTGCATTGATTTAAAGAAGACCAATATGGTAGCCTCCATTACACTGCACCGTGATGTTTGCCACATGCTTTGAGCTTAGAGCCTTATCTGTATGCATAATGGAACGCTCGTTGCATTTTGTTTAGTCGTAAGGAAACACGATAAATTAAAATGCAATAACCCAAGTCTATCACACACCCACACAACCACACCCACACTTTGAAATCTAATCGCAATACCATTAGCCACACACACACACACACACACACACACACACACTATGAAATCTAATCGCAATACCAATAGCCCTTAACTGGCAGTTGATGTAATATGGGGTCGTCCACATATGACGTCACGCAATTTTTGCCTTTTTTGACCCCCTCCCCTCTCGTCACACTTCATCACAAAAACTCAGACTCCCTCTATGTGACGTCAAAAATCTCTTACCCCCCCCCCCCTTTTATCCCCACAATTTCTTGTAATACTGAAAAGTAAATGTATTGTAAATCAGTTAACAATGTAGACAAAACAACAATCTTTTATGTAAAATAGTGTTCAGTTAATCAGGCTTTTACAAGGACTGGCTGGCTGGTTAAAAGTTTATAAAATTATTTTAAAAAATTTAATTAATTTTAAACAAAATACAATGAAATGGTAATTAAACACCTCAATCACTTCAATTCTTACTAACATTAAAGTTTCAACAAATCCACAAAAATTCTAAGGGTTTAAAATCTGAAGTATTTGTAAATGAATTTCTTCACTTCATAGTTATTATCATCTCAAGGCAAAGTAAGATGCTCCTCCAGTGAACGAACAAGAAATCCATTTGTTTCTAGATTAATATAGTTTATTGGAAGGAATATTCCCTCCAAATCAAGCTCCTCCTCGTCAATCCAATCCACACTTTCTCCATTCTCTGCATTTGCTAATATGACCATCATTTCGCGTTGCCTTCTAGCAGCGACTCTCGTTGGTCTGATGAGCTTCGATGGAACTGCTATTTTTGAAGGACTGAGTGACTGTGAAGCAAGACCAGAGAGCAGAAGTACAAGTGGCATATCTTGCAAATTCTCTCATTCATTACAGATTGAAGTGAAGGGCAATAAAGATCCTAGGAAATTGTCCGAAATGTGTTTGCTGACCGAGGTAGAATGTCTTCTGTTTGAGTTGCAAATAAGGATGGAAATTTGTGCAGGCTCCATCTGTTGCTCGTTCTGGAACTTTAAGACCCTCACATGTTTGAACAAGGTGTAAAGGAAGAGGAAGAAATCTGTCTTTTTACATGCTGAAGTATGAGCTTCGTGCTTTCGAACAGCACATGTGGTCGTCACACTTCACAATCTGAAGCAAGTATTGGCTTGAGCGAACATGTGTGTCACACCAGTTTTGATCTCTACACAATATATCCTGTTCCATGTGCTCTGAATTTAATGGATCCATATGCTCAGCATGGTTGGGTAATTGTCTACAGTCAGCTGTGACCATATTTCGGCCAACGTTTTTCCGGCAAATTCAAAGTTTTTCTTCTCTAGCTCAATGTCAATTGTCTTACCTCGTTCGTCTAAATGACTGCCATAGTTGTCATGAGGTAATATTAATCCACTCAATTCCCTGCTCATTGGCGCCATCTTTCTCTCCACTCTGTTACAAGTACTTCGTCCCGGAGCATTTATTGCAACGACAGAGTAAAGATCGTGTTTCAAGAAATGGTGGATGGCAACCTTAATGACTTTTTGATACAGTGGGTTTTCATCCGGCCAACCATCAACAGTATACACGAGAATCGGCTTGACCAATTTATCAATATCAGCCCTGGTTATGGTATCGAACTCTGTCAGACACAGCAACTTTTCAAAGTCAAATTCATGACTGACTGCTGTTGATGCGGAGTGTTTTCCAGATCGGATGGCTATAAACGTTGGGCAGGAAAAGCCAACAGCGTCTCTGTTTCCAAGACCGTTGCGATGGATCTCAATGCCGGCAAACACCGAGGGTATAAGCTTGTGTCGGGCAGCAACTACCCTGTCATGATCAGGAAGACTTATTTTATACTCAACTTGCATTAGCAGTGGACTCTGCTTATTGGCAGCGACCAGACCAATTGGGACACGACATTTATCGTCCTGGCTGAAACAACAAACCTCATCCGGTCCAAAAATGGAAGACAATTCTTCCAAATGTCTTATTGTAGCTGAGCAAAACTGGCCATCAATATGTTTAGTGTGATAATCATTTTGCCTTCTAATTAACTTTACTGGAACAGTGGTTACACGACGCATACCTTCTGACGACGAACTACGCTTAGGAAGTAGACGAAGGTATAGTCCACTTCGGCTCATATTGAAGCCATCTTTTTTAAATGCTCTGTTAATTGATCTAAGGTTTTGATGCTTCTATATACTTCGAACTGTCTTTTTCATGAGAAGCTGAACCATACATTGCGATATCCAGTTTAGTTTGCAAAAGCAATGGCTGTTCCTCTTCGATTTTTGGTTGACCACATCTGACCCTGATATTCAGTTTTGTGCGCAGTTCAGGATTATCTTCCAATAAAGCATCCAGTTTTTAGTTTTTCAAATCCCTTGCTTTCTGGGATCTTCTTTGATCATCAGTCTTTAGTTTCTTTTCCAACTCAGTTCTTCTTTTTTGTTTATCTTTTAAGTTCTGCTCATTTGAAAGTAGTCCTTGTTTCTGCCGATTATACAAACCAATGAGGTCAGAATTTATTACACCAATTTGGGACTTTAAATGTAATTGAACAGTAGCATTTCTCGGAGTAGTCAAATGGCTTGTAGAAGGCAATGTTTCAGAAGTAATGATATTCAAGACATCGGTCGGTTGTTCATTGGACTCTAAATTATCCTGAGGAGAAACTTCTTTTGAAACTGGAGGTGCTTGTTTTGTCCAAAAGTTAAGAAGTGATCCTTTTTTCGTAACGGAGATCGTATTGAGCTCTTGCAACATATGGTTAACTTTTTCAGCCAAACATGTGTCATTATTACGTTGTATGGTTTCAATAGCGTAAATGTTACTAGTGCCGCACGCTGGCTCAATCCTCAAAGTTCTTCTCTCCCCTCATCCTGTCTATTTTTAGACTGCTTTTTTATAATGTCGTCGAGCTTCAAAGACTCTTTATACTAGTAGGACCTTTTATAATCTAGCGCTTCAGTGTTGTCAACAAAACGTTTTCAATAAAAGGAAAGAAAAAAGCTTTACAATTGATATATTTATTCCCTTTAATGTGCGGCGTCTCAGCGTGACACAGGGCCCAACCTTGGCGCTCCTCAACTAAATACATTGTTGTTTTTTCACATAAAAATATTAAAAGATTAAACGTTTACTCCGAACCGAATACCGTCTTTCAACTTCCTAAACTCGTGTGTCTTTGATCTCGTCGGACTGTTGTCAGGATGGTGATAACTTATGAGTCTAATGTTTTGCTTTTCTAACATCTAAGTTTAATCACCAGTAGGCCTGCAGTTTATTTAGTCTACATTTTGTTTTTTAAAGTGTGTATTACACTATATTACAAAAGAATAACATAATAAAAAATAACAACAGTTTAAACTAGTTAAAGGTTATAACAGTTACCTAATATTTCATCTGAGATAGCAATATTAATATAAGTCGTCCACGAGAGATTTGTTATCTATTGCGGATAAAAATGGACTGAGGATGCAGGTCACAAAATCTTTTTTGTTCTGATATTATTTTTGAAAGAAGCGTTCCACACTCATATTTATTGTGACGTCACATTTCTTCAACACCCCCTCCCCCTCGTCACACTTCGTCACAAATTTTTGATCCCTCTCCCTCCCGTCACTGCGTGACGTCATATGTGAACGACCCCTATGTTTACATACTTTTGTAATTACAATGCTATGATCGAGTATTCCTGTCAGTTAAAATTAATTACAATGTATGGTTTTTATTTGTTTTATATTTGCTGGATTCACTGGCTGTTTTAACACATTATTGGCCATTTCATGCCGAGGGAATGGCAATTGAGTGCCCTTCCCAAGATCACTCAGGGGCAGACAACATAGACTGGTCTGGACGGATTAGATGGCGCTCTACAGCTTCATATTTTGCAGAGGTGGGTGGGGTGTAGATGTTTTATGTCCCCGTTTGCCCTCACTGGTTATGCTGGCTATGTAAAAAAAGACCTTGTATATCTTAGATATTATTAAAAGAACTTTTAATTATCTTCATTGTGGTGTATGATTGATGGGTGTAATATAGGTTTTAGTGTATACAGCTTGGCTTTACTTCAGATGTGCATCTTTAAAAAACTGCTAGCTCCGCTTGGTCATTTCACTTTCTGGACTTCAGAGGTAAATTGTGAAAAAAAGAGACAATAACTTTTCTACATTTTATATATTTGGTAATTCATTCATTGCACTTTCAGTATCTGGTATTATCTAGTCTGGCAAAACCCGTTTTCCACATTTTAATAACTGCTAAAGATAGTGACTAATTCGGACCGATTTTTCGAGCACATGGGATCAGTCATTCTGGTTAACTGCGTGCTTAGATCATGTACAATTTCCACAAGTACAATATCCTAAGAAATTTCAGCCACAGTATATGAAAGTAATATAGATGTATGCAATCATTCTCTCCAATGTGCATATTGCAAGTGCAAATAACTACACCTTACACCTGCCACTCTCTCATTAGTTAATAATATATGCAGAGCTCCTCCATGTAAGTCCTATAATCTACAAACTAACCTGCCTCGGCTCCCTTGAAGTCATACAGAATAATTACGTGGTGTATTGATCAAGAAGGGCACATAAGGGACCGATCATTTAATTTTTGGGGGATGCGGGTGGGTAGTTGACTGACGGATATTTTGTAAATTCGGCTTTGAAATAACCTGAACAAGAATATCCTTGCCTTGATTTTATGCAAAAATACCCTGTTGTATCCATTATATTAGTTTGGGTAAACAAAAGTTTTTATCCCTTCTCGAAAAGAAAATCCCAGCTCCTCCCCCACCCCCACTCCACCCCAAATTGTGGCAAAATATATAAAATTAATTAGTTTCCCATGGTTTTCCCGGGTTCTTCCTCCACCAAATATACTGGTCCCCGTGCATAACCTATCACCGGCCAACCTACCAAACCAACTCAAACATGGAATTGGAGATTATAATTTCTCCCTCACAGTTAATTACTATCCATACGTCAGGACAAGTCAGCCGTGGTGATCCAGTCGTTAGCGTACTGCACTCGCGACCACAAGGGTGCAGGTTCGAATCCTAACAGCGGATAAGCGCGGATATATTTCCATAGTGTGTCCTTGGACAAGGCACTTTACTCCGATTATCTCTGCATTAAATAACCTACTTGGGTTTCTGTGCCGTACAAAACACCCCAACCCAAAACGACACAGAAACACTGCGTTTATACACAAAGACACAGGTGTGCTAATTTTGATAAAGAAGCCGCTGTCTATTTAGCCCAGATTAATGCCTGTGGTGCCCGTGGTCTAAGTGGAATAGACAATCTGGGGCATGGTTTCTACGGAATTTAGAAATTAGGCTTACGCGTCTTCTTTTAATTCCATAAACAACTCAAACTGGTGATTTATCTGGTACTTATGCATTTTCTTTTGAAAGCATCTTTAAAAGGAAAGGAAATCAAAGGCAGGAAAAATAAAATGCAAAGCTAGATTCAATGTACCCATATAGCCATCATTCCTATAGTTTTAAACTCAGTATGAGCTATGCTTGCATACACCTGAGCCTGAACTAGGAGGCCCCGAAACATGATCACATTCATTTACAGAATAAACTCAAATCAATGCCTGAATGTATTAAATATTTATTTTATTGGCTTTCCAGGAAATTATTTAACCCCAAAATGCAAGGTATGAGAGAAACAAATTCTCTAACATCAACTCTATGTTTCTACATTGATAAATGCGAATTGTTTAATTGTTTAAGAATGTCCTTTTTCAAATGAAAACAATTCAATACTACATCTAAAATCTGTAAGGTATTGTCTAATATCATTTGTGCATGTACACTGGAACAGGCAGCTATAATACTAAATGCTTTATCTATACACTGTAACAGGCAGCTATAATACTAAATGCTTTATATATACACTGGAACAGGCAGCTATAATACTAAATGCTTTATCTATACACTGGAACAGGCAGCTATAATACTAAATGCTTTATCTATACACTGTAACAGGCAGCTATAATACTAAATGCTTTATCTATACACTGTAACAGGCAGCTATAATACTAAATACTTTATCTATACACTGGAACAGGCAGCTATAATACTAAATGCTTTATCTATACACTGTAACAGGCAGCTATAATACTAAATGCTTTATCTATACACTGTAACAGGCAGCTATAATACTAAATGCTTTATCTGCACACTGTAACTGGCAGTAATAATACTAAATACTCTATATGTACACTGTAACAGACAGTGATAATACAATTAGCACAATGATTTATCTTCATACTGTAACAGGCAGTGATAATACAAAATGCTTTATCTGTACACTGTAACAGACTGATAATACAAAATGCTTTATCTGTACAGTGTAACGAATAGTGATAATACTAAATGCTTTGTCTGTGCATCGTAACATTTAGTGATAATACTAAATGCTTTATCTGTACACTGTAACAGACAGTGATAATGCAAAATGCTTTATCTGTACACTGTAACAGTGTTATACTAAATGTTTTATCTGTACTCTGTAACGAACAGTGATAATACTAAATGCTTTATCTGTATACTGTCATGAACAGTGATAATACAAAATACTTTAACTGTACATTGTAACATACAGTAATCATTCTAAATTCTTTATATGTACATTGTAATAGAGAGTGATAATACAAAATGCTTTATCTGTACAGTGTAACAGACAGTGATAATACAAAATGGTCTATCTGTGCTTGTAACATGCAGTGATAATACTAAATACATTCTCTTTACACTCTGACAGACAGTGATAATACTAAATGCTTTATTTGTATGCTGTCTTTATCTTTTCTGTTATATATGGAAAGGGATACTGAGATATAAATAAATATATTTGTACTTATGGCGTAGGTAAAAGAGCTACGAGGATAGTAGCAAAAACATTCCAACATTCTTTATCTTTTCTGTTATATATGGAAAGGGATACTGAGATATAAATAAATATATTTGTACTTATGGCGCAGGTAAAAGAGCTACGAGGACAGTAGCAAAAACATTCCAACTCGCCTTTCCTCCTAAAATTACTTGGAAATATTAGTTGGTATAAAACTTCATGACTCTCGTCAGACAAATAATATATTTTTAAGAGTACACTTTCAGTCAGAACGGACTACAGGCATAGCTTATTTATGTCGTTTCGGGAACACAGTGGATATATATATATATATATATATATATATATATATATATATATATATATATATATATATATATATATCCCAATCACGGAATATTTTTACATGTAACGTATATGGGATACATTTTAACTTATACATGCCAGAATGATTCGCCACGCTGACTGAATGAACTATTACATATAAATCTGTGGCATCTTTCGTTCCTAAACATATAGATGAAAAGGTCAATTTTAATCTTAATTTGTTTTATGTTTACTCTTTCTTTCTGAACATTAAAAGATGATACATCTCTCTCTCTCTCTCTCTCTCTCTCTCTCTCTCTCTCTCTCTCGTCAAAAGGGACTTTAGTAGTTTTCATGGAAAAAGTTTTGTATATTCTGACCTGCCGAACAGGATTGGTCGACATTAATAATAGTCTAATATTTTAGCTATGCAATGTCTTTTCGAAAGAAAAAGGAGAGCCCAAGTTGACTGACCAGTTGAAATTTGAGTGCGTCTCTAGGGTGGAGAAATACCCGTATGCTATTTTTAAACGGGCAGTTTTTAGTGTGGTTGCCTTCCCCATGTGTGTGTGTGTGTGTGTGTGTGTGTGTGTGTGTGTGTGTGTGTGTGTGTGATCAGTCATTATTATATCTATGTTCATTTTTTTATGAAACGCGTATTCAATCCGCAGCACATAATGCACGGTGCACGTTTTTCTCGTTAGCCCTTGTAACCCTCATGAGTTAATGAAACCAATCCCTATGAATATTACATTATGTTTTTAATACGCCAACTACATAACATGTTTGCCAAGCAATACTTCATTTTTGTGCTTTTCAATATTTATGGACGATATTAAGTCTGCGCAATATAGTAAATTAGACCAAGTTTTTTCTATCTGGTGGACTCGTATTATTATTTCAGTAAGTTGCCAGTTTTGGGTCTAAGATCCGCTAGATTTCAAATGCCTACAGGCTCTGAAGACGGTATGGGTAGCTGACTCAAATAGGCGACTGGCGAAATATTCACTCTTATATGGAAGGATATCTATCTGAAGGTGACAATGGGTGATCAGACTAACCATGTGTTTAATAGTTTGCTTCCTAATTGGAGCTAACCTATTGAAAACTCTTCCATTAAAAACGTGGACAAATTTTATTTTTCTCCCATGATTTGTGTTTACCATGCTCTGCCTTGGTAATGGACATCATCATCATCATCATCAATCCCGTAACCCAAAAGGTCGCTGGGGCACCATAGATGACTTCACAAATAATTCTCTCGGGGCCCCGAGTGGCCGAGTGGTCTAAAGCGCTCTCCGTTACGGATCACTGCCATCTCACCTCTGTCTGCGTGGGTTCGAGTCTCGGATTCAGCCAATGTGGGTATGTGAGAAAGCTTGCCAGTAGCTTCTCGTGGGTCGGTGGTTCTTTCCGGGGTTTTTCCGGGTTCTTCCTCCACCATTAGTACTGGCCTCCATGTATAGCCTATCTTGTGCTGAAAAATGGCGTTAAACCCTACAACAACAACAACAACTAATTCTCTCCCTCTTTATCTGTTCTCTACTGCTCTTTGGGAATCTCCAAACTTCATGCCAAACTAATAAGTAATGTTGTCTTCCCACCTCTTTTTCTGTCTGCCTCTTCCGCTGCACCCTCGCACTGTGCCTTGAAAGATTTTGCCAGACCAGATGGTCTTGAGACTCAAATGGACAGTAATAGCCAAATAATAAAACAATCTGCCACAGAGAGAAAAATAAAATAAAGCTCAGACTGACATGATATTGGTGCTCTATACAGCACACTATCTATCTAATTATAACGTTTCAGGTCTGTCAAACAAACATTGCTTGAGAACTAATCGATATAAATAAAATAACAACTGACCATAATTACCAAAGGGCAAGAATGCGGTAGAAGAATTTAAATGTAACTTTGCACTCTTAGTTACCCTTCAGAAATTAAGTTTATTCACACTGATAATGAAAAGTTGCCGAAGAGAGTAAAATTTGTGATATTCTGCTCTCCACAGCTACTGTGGTTGTCAAAAATAAATATCGTACGAGAAAAATAGTCGCATATTCAATCTAGGAGATCAACAAGAATGCAGTACAAATGTACTTTATCACTTATTAAAATGTTCTATTTTACGTGGATACTTTAATTAGTTTTAGAATAGCGTAAAACTAATGAACAATTAGGTTTGATCTACATTTGAAACATCACAACAAATCGATATTAAAATGAAGTTACTAATATGAGTTCATACAGAAAATAAACTATTGAAATCCATTTGAATTTAATCCCATTGTAATTAAGAAATAAATGCTAGTTGAAACAAGTGAGCAAGTGGCAGTGTCTTGTTGCTCTTCCTCTCGAGAGGGGGCATATATATATGCCCCCTCTCGAGAAAAACAGGCACTACCACTGCTACTTCTTAATTACAATAAGGATAAATATATATATATATATATATATATATATATATATATATACCTCATATATATATATATATATATATATATATATATATATATATATATATATATATATAAACTGGCAAACACCTGATGTGGATGACACGACTAAATTGATCGAACCAGCATTTCGGGATCCATACTGTCCTCAATAACTACTATACTGTATCTTATTTGTTTATGATTATCGGCCTGCACCTGGTGTGTGTTCATTGGCTGAATGTTATAAGTACTAAAAATTTAGGTAGAAATTTGGCACAAAAAACGAGAGTGAATTTCGCTGTTTATATATTCTTACTAAGAAGACTTGTGTCAACAAATATGACATAATAGTATTGGTTGTATAAATGTATAAAACAGCTAGTGCTAGCATGAAATATCAGTATTGGTTGTATAGATATGTATAGAACACCTAGTGATTGTATAAAATAAAAGTATTGGTTGTATAGATATGTACAGAACACCTAGTGATAGTATGAAATAAAAGTATTGGTTATATAAATATATGAAGCACTCTCTCTTTCTCTCTCTCTCTCTCTCTCTGTAGCTGTCTATCTACATATATGTCTGTCTGTCTATATATTTATATTCTGTTTGTCTGACTATTTAAATACAGTTTAGCATTTTAGGCTCTGACTATATTAACGTCTGTCTGTCTTTAAATCAATCATCCGTCCATCCACGTGCCTGTCTACCTCCCTTCCAACATTCTGGTATTTTCAACTCTGATTGCAGTCTAGTTCTGTTTATAATTTCATTGTCTTTACTTACAATAAAACGGACATTTGCAAATTTATGGCTAAGTCAGGGTGAACGCATATAATCAATTTAACATAATTGATTCGCATATAGGTATGAGGGAAACAAGGTTAAGTAAGGAGCTCTGAAGACCTTGTAAAGAACATTGTTGGTATTTACGCTACTTTTTATCCCCCAGTTTATTGACCTTAAGATACGATTTATTTAGAGTCAGCATTATTAAAAAATCAAATAAACGTAAGCTTTTATGTGCTTTTTACTTACCTAAATGCTAAATGTAGGTATAACGTTTATGATGATATGAGAAAAATCTATCGTAGTTAAATTGTTAAATATATCGATTGTGCTTGAATTTGTTTACCAGAGGCGACTTTAACACGTTCCAACTATTTTGTTTCAGGACGCCACAATCGATCTTTATTATTTACACAGTTCGCTGATTCAATAAACAAAGAACATAAATTCTTTAACAATAATCCTTTGCTACCCGTGTCTCACATGTGCCGACGGTTCTTTTATTGCACTCCAGTGTATTTCATTGACACTTTCTTCTTACCTGTAATACTGTCGTATCGTGTATTGAAAAAGGAGAAAGTGTTACTATTATGGTCTTCACAAAAATGTTTTGGGAGTGACTTTTAATTAAGAATACTTGCCGACTTGGGCATAACCCAATATCTCCATTAACACTCTAGAGTACATGTACTTATTTGTTTAGCTTCATCGACAAAAGAAAGCTTTAAACTGTCCTCGTCACGCTGTGTATTTGGCGTTTGCCTTGATCTCAGGTGAGGAATGCCAACATATGGACTATGAAAAATGAATATAATATACTTTGGATATACATAGCTATAGTCATTAACTAAAGGTGAGTAAAAGTTTCGTTTGTTTTATCAACATTTATATTTTAGTATTTAATATATATTTTCTAACTTGCGTGTCATATATACAGCATATCAAACCGACTGTTTATAATAACATTTCGGGGCTAGTTAAAACCACAAGATGAGATTTCCTGAGACATACGCACTGATCTTGTGCACTCATTTAATTATGATTGAATTTATTTGTACATGTTGTAACATTTAAAGATATTTGCGTAATTTTAGGAATACAGTTTCAGTATTCTCTGACTATTATTCTTAAACTTCAAAATTTAATACACGTTTTTTTTTGTCACGCCATTGTAATTTTATATATATATATATATATATATATATATATATATATATATATATATATATATAATATTGATTTTTCAAGAAAATTTTTTTTTTAACACAATGAAGTTTACATCCCGTTTTTAAAAATAGGAAAAAACAAATAAACAACAAAACATTAGTTAAATTATTTATATGGCAGTGGAACAGTTTTCCAAATAACAGGCCAGGAATTAAAAGAAATTATAGCTGGTACTTCATACATTATAACTAAGAAAAAAAAAAAAAAAAAAAACAAAAAAAAGACACTAACGGGACTGCTATGCTATATGAAACCAAAGACTGACGAATCAAACTCTACGGTCAGTTATAGGCCTTTACTGATTGTTCTATGAATATTCGTCCCTTTAAAGGATAAAATGGTCATTCCCTTTTTTAAGACGCATTTTGTTTACTCGAACAAATCACTGATAACGGTAGCAAATGTTCCTGTCCGACAATTTACCTCGCCGCATTAGGTTTGTACAATATAATACTCTGGATAAACTTGGTCGCAAAATACTTAAGAAAACAAAATATTGGTTTCGGACCATGTCGAAGTGAGGAATGATATGAGCAACATGAGGTTTATTTCCGCTATTGATATCAGTATTGATTAACTTTGACACCCATCACAAGTGAATCCTCGATTTTTGTCAGAGCTTATTGAACATCTACCCGTTTCAAGTATCAACCTATATAAGTATGGGATTTATGTGAGATAAGTACAGACTTGGATTAAGTACTTACGTGGAACAGAAAGTATTGGTTTATTTAGTTCGCAACTGTAACATGTAAAATAAAAGAGAGGGATGAAATGAGGAGGGGTATGTGTGTGTGTGAATTATATATTTTTCCTGCACAAATTACGGAAAAATTGTTCCTCGGAGTGGGAGGGGTTTAGGTTGGTCATGTCGATCATAATCAGGTAAAGTAAAATTGTTGGCGTGGCAATGTCAAGCGAAATAATCCAAACTGTGGGAAAAGTGGACAAAAATATTGTTGCTAGCATAGTAATACGCGACCCAAAAGGAACGAAGAAGATTGTTCTTTTCTAAATTCACACAGAAATTTGAACTTTGTTTTTTAACTCTTTGCGTGTCTTATTTGGTAAAGAGCCAAACAGTCTGTAGTTACTTTACTGGCAATACATTCAAATATCTCTACTGCTTTTGAACGAGTGTGTGTGTGTGTGTGAGAGAGAGAGAGAGATCCTTTACTAGCGTAGTATCCAATTTACATGTTTGATTGACTTATTTGTATTCTTTGATCACAATGATTCAGGTACACTGGTGGTGTCAGTTTGAATAGAAATCATATAGGTCAATATGGTAGTGTTTGATCACATTGATGCAGGTATAAATGGTGGAGTTTGATCACAGTGATACAGGTATATATGATGGTGTTATTTTGATCACAGTAATACAGATACATATGATGGTGTTAGTTAGATCACATCGATACAAATACATATGGTGGGGTTAGTTTGATAACAGTGATACATGTATCTATGATGGTGTTAGTTGGATCACAGTGATAACGGTATATACGGTGGTGTTAGTTTTGCCAAGAAGAGTAAAACGCTGAATTTGTCTTACTCATCTAAAAATCGACCAGGTATTATGTATGTATTAGCGTCTAACGGCACCTCAGCACGATAATGGCGATATATAAAATCCAATTAAAAGTAGAGTTATATCAATGTAAAGGTGAAGAAATGCTCAAAACTTGAGGCAGATAAACCTTTTCAAATAATTGTCAAATAGACAAACTACAGAGTGAAAATGAAAAAAGTAAGATGTTAACATTATGTTACATTTATCTAAAATAAAGTATAACGGTAAAAAAGTCTAAAATGCCTACAATATATGGTCAAAATTTGCGTTCCCTCAAAACGCAAATTGGTAATTTCAGTTAGACCCGAAAATAACCCTTGACAATGCAGGTCCGCTATATTCCAGTCGGATTAAAGTCAATCTCCACTGTCATACTTGTAGATATCACAGCAAGCGCTTAAATGGTCATGTTCAGATCACCTAGGTTATTACATAATCGCTAATGTTATCAGCCAATCAGCTAAGGTCTAATATCATGGCGTTTGGGAGACTGAGTTGTGTCGCTGAAGAGCATCAATGTGTGCCGAACGATTTGATTCACTTTCAGATTTTTTAAAGCTACATTTCCGTTGGCTTATTTCAAAGTTCACCAGAACATGACCTCTAAACGGTCGCTATCTTCACGTAGGGCAGTGAAGATTTTGATTTTAATCAGATTGGCCATATTCAGAACTATTGTTAGGAAACATAACACTAGCAGTTTTAATGTTGTGTTAAACAAATACGACCACTTCTTTAAGAAAGGGACCCTTGCTTCCTACAAACATCTTGCATCATTTGATTTAAATTACCGTGCCAAGAAATATCCAAATCTCCTTCGGTAATCTGACGATTGTGACCTCCAAACTGTGTTTTATATATTGGGATAAAAAGCTGATTTAGAAGAATGGAACGAATACAATGATTAAAATGTGTAGAAACATTATTTTGTATCCAAACAAATTTCCAATTTTTTTTTTTTACAAATATGAATTTTACCATCATGTATGGGTACTTTGCAAATCTTCTTGTTTGAGGAGAAAATTAATTCTTTAAATGATAAATGTTCAATTCCTTGTAGTTACTCCAGGTGCCTGAATAGCTTTATGTTCTTTATGTAGTCTCTTTCGGTATATTATTCACTATATACTTAGTCTACTCCGGTTAATTGACTATGTACGTGGCCTATGTCGGCCTATAATTCACTGTATATTCAGTCTGCTCTGGTCTCTAATTCACTGTATACCCAGTATAACCATTTCCTTTACTCACTATATACTCAGTCTACTCTGGTCCATAATTCACTGTATACGCGATCTACTCCTTTCTATTATTCACAGTATACTCAGTCTACTCCTTTCTATTATTCACAGTATACTCAGTCTATTCCTTTCTATTATTCACTGTATACTCAGTCTACTCCGTTCTATTATTCACTGTATACTCAGTCTACTTCTTTCTATTATTCATAGTATACTCAGTCAACTCCTTTCTATTATTCACTGTATACTCAGTCTATTCCTTTCTATTATTCACTGTATACTCAGTCTACTCCATTCTATTATTCACTGTATACTCAGTATTAGTTATTATATAATTGAAAAGCTGTAGAAGAATGCAAGACTATAGTACATAACTTTAATCGATGTTATACTCCAAAACCTGCGATAATACATACTGGACAATTAATCAATTACTGATCAGATAGGGTCCGTCTTTTAGAAATAGAGCGGTGGGGACAGTCAAAGGTCTTTTGAAATTTCCCACATTCTGAAAGGACCGTTTTCGGCGGGGGGTTGGGGGTTGGGGTTTCACACTGTTACAAAAATGTCTAAGTTAGATATTCAGTACACCTGAACGTATAAGTTGTTGCTGTTGTTGCTAAAATGACATAATATACTTCGAAGGATGCTAATTCTGAAAAATTTATTATGCAACTTTTTTAATAAATCGCAGAAAATACGTAAAGCAGAAGCTATGTATTGACGAATTTTGTGTTGAGTTGCACACGTTTTATTTAAAT
>JAECUM010034556.1:0-50227 GCA_016617855.1 Megalonaias nervosa
AAAAAAAAATAAAAAAAAATAAAAATTAAAAAATTTAAAAAAAAATTTAAAAAATGGTGGAAATGGTTATAAAAGCATATGAATGAGAATGCAATGAAACGCTTTGATATCGTTATTTTATTTGGGGTGGGGTCTGGAAGAAGACCCTCCTAATTCTCACCCGCCTTTTTGTCCTGTGGAAATTAGTGAAAAATGGAAGCTAACGCAAACGGTGATGCTTTTCACAGATTTGCCCATGCCCATGAGTTTGTGTGTATATGTGTGTCTCTGTGCGCTTTCCAAGGCAGACCTTCCGAGATTAAACAGTGCACAAGTTTGGATTATATTCCAATGCGTACTAATATAAACAGATATGATCATATTCCAATGCGTACTAATATAAACCAATGTGATGATATTCCAATGCGTACTAATAAGAACAGATGTGATCATATTCCAGTGCGTACTAATATGAGGAGCAGGTGGATTTCTCATACAGTAGGGATTCATTGTGTGGGAACAGTCTATTCATTTTCAGTTAATTATCAGTTCGGTGTAAAAGTTGATTAAAAAGTTTATCAATGAGATTTAATAACCTGACAAAATAAATGTATGTATGTATGTATGTATGTATGTATGTATGTATGTATGTATGTATGTATGTGCGGACGGACGGATGTATGTATGTATGTATGTATGTATGTATGTATATATGTATGTATATATGTATGTATGTATGTATGTATGTACTTTGTGATCCACTTCAACGTATATTTGCGCATCTTCCTTTAACTTGCCTAAGTCTGAATCCTTAGTAATAATTTCCCTGATCCTACGTAATGGGAGATAACCTTCTTATTCACAGAATCTCGAATTGTGGCTCATATTTAGAATAATTATCAGAAATATCAGCCATATATCTAGTCAAAAAATTCGTTTTCTCTTAATAAACTCAAACATTACTTTTATGTAAATCTTTTCTAATCCAGACGTACTTGTCGATACGATGGACTTTATTTCAATAGAGAACACGGGAGATTCGCCTCAAAACCATGAAGACAATGGACATGTTTCAGATATTGATAGTAACATTTACTTTTTTTGATATGATTTGTAATAACCAATCGAATTATTTCCTTACCAAGACATACATTTCAAAGTCTTCAAGAGCAAACTAAACAACAACAACCTATCAAGATATAAGTACCATCCACGAATATAGAATATCACGTGAGATAATATGTTTATCTACAATGTACGCTGTGTTTGAGTAGGCTTACATAACGTGTGATCGGTTGTAAGCTGTATTTATAATGCTCAATCACGTTCGAACTACATGCAGGGCTACGTCATTCTGGACTTTTCCGTAAACACTGATTTATGGTTTTGCGCTTATTTCAATTCATCGTATTTGATGGAGCCTACAAAGCGCCTTCTTAATGTGTGAAACTTGTTTAATTTTCGCATTCAAACATCTGTTTTAGCAATTTTTCAAGCACCCTACCCCGCCCTTTAATTAAACAAGTAGTGACCTTTGTTAGAACTAGATGTGTAGTAATACCATTTTTACTAAGAATTTATTATTTTTCTTGCTGCATTTTAGTTTAAAGTCTTTGAAAATTCGGAAGGATGGGACCCTCCACATATCTACATTAAAGCACTTCTAAAAGCATCATTTTCCTCTCTAATATCTTCCTACCTGCATGTTAGTAATGTATAGTTGTAACATCACATTGTCAGTGGTTGAAAATCATTCAAAAAAATGCCTTTCTTATAACTAATAATCTTAAGGAATTTCAAGCAAAAAGTTATTAGCAGACAATACAAGATAAGATGTCTTGCAAATTGTAAATGTCTGTACGTATGGATTTTCAACTTATTTTATAAAATTCACCCTGCCATCGAAAAAGCCTATCAGATTTATAAGTATTTTGTGAGACCTCTTAAATGTGATACGATGTGATGTGATTTGGATTTTTAAAGTAGCTTTAACAATTTTTCAGTCATATCACTACGATGCCTGCAGTGTGGCAGTTTATAGTGATGTCTAGCACTGGGGCATCATGCCGCAGACATATATCATGATGTCCCACCCAGTCACATTATCCTGACACCAGGCCGACCAGTCCTAACATTAACCTCTTAATGCCGAGCGCCAAGCAAGGCAGCTGTTAGTACTATTATTGTTAGTCTTTGGTATGACCCGGCCGGGGATCGAACACACGACCTCCCGCATCCGAGGCGGACGCTCTAATCACTAGGCCACCGGAGCGGTCTAGACCTCTTAAATACGATTTTTATTTCGAATCTTAGGCTCCAGCTTAATGATATTATATGTATATTCAATTCAATTCAAGCTTGTGGTTAGATATTCCAGATGAGATGCGTTAGAGTTCTGTTTTGAATTCACCGTACTCAAATTTCCAAACACATGACGCAAAAGAAAATTACAGTTGTATATACAAAATGTACAACCGATACACCACAAATATAGGCGTGAAGTGATAAATTCCCGTCTTATTCAACTAATTTGGTTGACTTTAAAAGTGAACACAATTATCCTGAATAAACTGTATCATATTTAAGGTAGGTCGGGGTGTACATGGAACATGTACGAATATTTCAAAACCCACTTCTATTGACTATTGATACCCTAAGTAGAGTTAGCAATAGTGTAGTTGTTCGAGTTCCAAAATTGGGGATTGAAGGATTGGGGTGTTTGTGAATGGCGTCTTTAAGATTTATACGGTATAAGACAGGGTGAACAAGATCTCTATGCAGATTTTCGTCAGATTATGGATTTCTATTCGCATGGAGTCTGCGTTAGTATGATAATATCAATGAATACGCCAGAGGTCCTACCTATGCAACAGACTATTCATATTTATGAACGGGACGTTTTGTCAATTTTTCGACTTTACGAACAGCATCTCTTCAACTTAACAGAAACCATTCTATTCATTGGTGTGAGAAAATGAAAGCCAACATGAGAGTCGGAATATGTTGGGAGGAGCGACGCTTTGCCAGATTTCGTTCGTGAAGCGTGCGTGCGATTTCCCAATTCAACAACATTACATAAGATAGATTATTTTTCCCTTAGCAAAATAATGTTGGAAAAAAGTAGTTTGTTTTTTTTTTTCACCGATATTAGTATAGCTTTAGAAATCCCATATATTTTCTATACCTTTCCATGCCAGTATGAAGAGTATAAAACGTTTCGTTTACAACAAAAGCTAATTCAGCAAAAGTTGTCTTTTGATTACTAATATTACAATAAAAATCGCAGATGTTCATGACGTCATAAGCACAATGACGTGATCTACAGTGTCTATAAGGCAGTATGTGGGATAGGCGCATGTCACATGCCTCCTAGCATGGTAAAACTGTATGTATCACGCATATGACTTGCATGAGAGGAATACACACAAGTTTCGTTTATGAGCTTATTGATGGAAAATAATTTTCTCAAGTCGTCAATTTTCATGTGGCAATTCTTCAGATGAAACTATTTCTTTCGGTATTTTCATTATATGTTGATAAAGAGATTACAATAAAAAGTTTCATTTCAATATTTCATTATAGTGAGCAAAGCAATCGCGGGGATTAATCCGCAGTTTGTGTGGCAATTTTCGTTATAGAATGTGTGTATGTAAAACCAGACATGCAAAACCTATATCCCCTAGGAGTTTGTAAACAATTGCAAAACAGTGCTTATAGTCTCCACCATAACTTTCTGGTGATTTAGTCCTGCTCCATTAAGGAAAAAAAAAAACGAAATAAGATGGCGGCTGTGTAAAGGAAAGCTTCTTAGTGGAAATAATACTGCTTGCTGTTGTTCTTGAATTGATAATAAAACAAGAAATCTTTGAATTTTGGATGCATTCCATGATGATGTTTGTACCGTCTGAATGGACTACCATGACAAAGGGACCCATCCAGTGAATGTTACGAACACTTACTTACCTTCTTGTGATTTTTCTTAGTAGTGTATGGATTCAACCCATTTTTGCTATTGAGTTTCTATTCCTAAGGGAGTTTTGTAACATCTTTAACTTGATATCTCATGGTTTTTATTTACTTTTTGGGGCTTGCTGGTTTGGCCTTTTTTAATTTTCTTAACGAGCTTTTTGCTCGGCACTATATTGCAATGATTCTGCTGATATGCTTTCAAACGTTATACATATAAACACGGCATGCTATAGCCCTTGTATAATCTATTACGGAAAATAACGAAGAAAGGTGAGTAAGTGTTTGTAACTTTCATAAGAGATTGTTTTCTTGGTCATCGGATTTATTTACCACTAAAACCCTCTCAGATTAGCATCTTACTTCTGGCTGGGGTATGTTGAATTTTTCTCATGCATCCTTCTAAATATCTTAAGGTGACTAAAGGAGGTATATTTGTTCCCTCGGATGCATTCCATGATGATGTTTGTACCGTCTGAGTGGACCTATTTTAATTATTAGCGTTACAAAATTAAGTTTTCGCATGAAAGCAAACGTTTGCCTGAAAATGTAGTACCTGTAGTTAGGTTACGGCGAATAAGACTTCGAATGTCCAAATGTTTCTTGTCAGATTTCATGTATTTTAAAACAATGGAATCGAGTTATTGGTTTTAAAACAATGGAATCGAGTTATTGGTTTTAAAACAATGGAATCGAGTTATTGGTTTTAAAACAATGGAATCGAGTTATTAGTTTTAAAACAATGGAATCGAGTTATTGGTTTTAAAACAATGGAATCGAGTTATTAGTTTTAAAACAATGGAATCGAGTTATTGGTTTTAAAACAATGGAATCGAGTTATTGGTTTTAAAACAATGGAATCGAGTTATTGGTTTTAAAACAATGGAATCGAGTTATTGGTTTTAAAACAATGGAATCGAGTTATTGGTTTTAAAACAATGGAATCGAGTTATTGGACGACTCACACTAGATAGGGTAAAGAAACACACACAAACGTTCTTGGTCTCAAATTAATGCTACTACTACTACCTGTCTTGGCCATAGTCGTATCTCCTCTCTAATTACTGGTATCGGAAATTAGCTGAATTTCTTTTTATTTTGGATCAATCAGACTTAGTAAAATGTATGATAGATTTGTTAAAAGAATATCACTGCATGTGGATCATACGTTTACTTCAACATATTATTACAATGTCCACCGAAGATAAAAATAAATTTAAACAATAATTATAGGAAAAAGCACGAACTCATTAATATCAATTAATCAATCCAAAGACATACTAATTACATGTGTATAAGTGTTGGGCTAATTGCTGGCACTTCTTTGATTCAATTATTTTAAAACACTTGAACGCATTTAATGGCTAAAAATATATTGATTCACCAAACTAAAAACTTGTTAATTTCAGTCCGTTAAGCAATGTGTTCGTGATATTTAAGGAAAAAATAATATTTTGTGGCAAGGAAACTAAATAAATTTATTCGAATTCATACAGAAAATAGCTTTCTTATAAATATCTTTGACAAAAGCTTCAAACGATATTTGTCTTAAAGCCGAGATGAATTCCTTGAAGTAAAATGTCAGTATAACCTTCTATTTTGTTTACAAATCATCCCCTTTTTGTGCATCAATCTGCAGCATGAAAATGTATTACAAACGGTAGCGCAAATATACCCTTTCCCTCACTAGCCAGAATGTCTTTTCTGCCAAACGTTTCAATATTGACAGGTAAAAATTGGATTCGTTCTAATTGCACGTGAAAGATGTAAATATTTTAGATAAGTAATTAGGTTTCCGCCATATTCCTTTGCAAACTAGAATTGTCTGAAGTTTCCTGCAGTTTTTAACTTATATCTTATAGGTCAGATTAGAATCTCAACTCACCTTTTAGCTATATTGTCGCTCTCCGGGTCATACATCCTGAAAGAGTTACCAAATGTGACCTTTAACTCACCCACCTCGGCATATATATATCTAATCTATGAAAAACTGAGCATCGGGCCAGATCAGGTGTCCCAGCGAATTAATAATCAGAAACATTTCCAGTTCCTTCATTGAAGTTATCTGTCTGGTACACATCCATTACTTTCTCATTGAAACTGATTTCTTTTTCAGTAACATATAACACGGTTTCAACAGTAGAATACTGGATTTCATCCAGGCTTAGTAGAATCGTCGTCCCTGTTCAATCGGCTGTACTCCAACGGGCGGGTTAAATGCATACTACGGCATAGAAAACAGATGGACGGAATGTTAATTGAACGATTCGCGACTTGAACAATTTATGTTCCTTATAAATTAATATTTACATAGAGTAATGAGTAGGGTATATTAGTTGATCATCGAGGGAAACAGGCAAGCGATGAAAAAGAAAACGGTTATCATTGACTTGCTTCTTACTACGATTGGTTAAACATTTATTTAAATTAGTTTATATATTATGCAAAATGTTTCTTATTCTCAAATGACATGCTACCAATTTCGCAAGGTATTTCACTCTAACAAGTAACGAAAGAGCTTCTGGGGCGTGAAATTACGTTGGCAACAATTTGAAGGAACTTCTGTTAACCTCTGCGACCCTGCAATATGAACTGAAGTAATTATAAAAAGTAAACGATTTTCTAAGGCAATGTAAAATATACAGATAAAATACTCGTTCATTTTCTCTGAAAACTGGTTTGTTACTTACAATGTGCCTAGTGGCCTACCTGAAAACCAACATGTCCACGGATCTTCCTATAACTTGACATGCTTACAAAACTACCAATCTACCAACTAATCTACCAGGGGCCCCGAGTGGCCTAGTGGTCTAAAGCGCTCACCGTTCCGGATCTCTGCCATCTCAACTCTGTCTGCTAGGGTTCAAATTTCAGGCTCGTCTAACGTGGGTACGTGAGAAAGCTTGCCAGTAGCTTCTCGTGGGTCGATGGTTCTTCCCGGGGTTTTCCCGGATTCATCCTCCACCAGTTATACCGGCCGCCATGTATAGCCTATCTTGTGCTGAAAATGGTGTTAAACCCTAAAACAATAACAAAACAACTACTCTACCAACTTCAATACCTCCTCACTTTGCTCCTTAACAACTTACCTACCTAACAACCTAACTGACTGACTTCTTACTCATATATATATATATATATATATATATATATATATATATATATATATATATATATATATATATATATATATATATATATATATATATATATATATATATATATAACCAGAGGAAACAGCTGGTAGGTTTGTGAAGGATGGATACCTGTACGGAATAATAGGTGTATGGATGTATGGGTAAAACTCACCCAAAAAACGTCACCTGACTGCTGCCTTCATTAGTGATATAATATTTAGCCTTTCCGTTCATCATTGTGTGATCTTTATCTTCCTCGAGTTTGTCCAAAAGAGCTCCATCCCCAGTCAACGGTTTCAATTCTGTAATAATAATAATAATAATAATAATAACAACCACCGAATGACGCTAGCTTCGAAACAACCACTGCAAGCAACCCTGCTGTGAAAACTGAAATATCATAGACGGTCTTAGAGAACAAAGGCAGCGGGAGGTGGCTCGCTCTGAAAGAAATCATCCACCAAATCAATGAAATACTATTGAAAGTAGCAATTGTAGTAAGAACAGTAGTGGGCGGGGGAGAATAAGAAGGCTCAGGGGAAAAGAATACAAGAATCAGAATCACTAGTTTGACAACATGCATTTAAACCCGAAGTCTGACTTCAGTCTAAATGCACATGACCTAAGGCAACATATAATAATTCTCCTGCAAAGAAAAGTTCGAACAGTGACTATCATCCTAAAGAACAGAACGAACACATGGATTAATTGTTTACTGTGCCCATCTAGCTAAGTCAAAGAGGAGAGGTCTCAGAGTACAATACTGGTAAAATCTTGTCTTTTAATCTTAAAATATATTTGCAAAAGTTCACTTTGTAAATGACAGCAAATGACTGCAATAAGTGGTCATTATTTTAAAATTATATCTCCGTGTGTGATAATTCATGCTATGTTTGTAGTCAGCTTCTATGAAGATGTCACGGTCGCAGTGAGGTCAATAAGTACAAAATAATGCTCAAACCTGTGATTTCTTGTACTATGTTAATTGTTTATGGAAAGAGAGAAAATGAGTGTGTGAACAAATACGACAGTGTTGGTATTGAATGCAAGGTTATGACCTGAAACCAATTAGCAGTTAGCAGTTAATGTATGTTGTGAAATACGATATGTTTGAGAAAAAAAAACAGAATTAGCCCGCATTTATTTTATTTTTAAAGGAAATAGCTTCCACGACTAGCATAAGAGTGATCGCATGAATACAAGTGTGGACGACCAGTAAGAGGCTGGACGCAGAGAGAGAGAGAGAGAGAGAGAGAGAGAGAGAGAGAGAGAGAGAGAGAGAGAGAGGCAGCGACATATAAGGAAGCCAGAGGGAACAAAGCTACTTGAACCGACTAGCTGTGTTAATCCTTGAGGGTGACCCGCAGCCATTTTTCATGTTATGCAGATACGTCGAACAATTCAAGTTCGATACGGTCACTCGATTTCATGATAACATTTGATGAATCTATGTAAATGGAACTGATAATTGCATTTTAGTACTTTGCGTTAAAAAAATTTTGCCGGTCGATGCGTATGTTACAGTCAGTTTTGTACAATATTATGTTACAGTCAGTTTTGTACAATATTATGTTACGTGTAGGCTCGTAAAAAAATAACAAGAGAAAAGAGTGAAGTCAACAAGCTTTGTAAAATTTAACAAAATAATTTATTTCCCTAGAAAACAATGTAATAATTGGAAATAGGACTTACGGTTTGTGAATATAATCCAAAATTTAATCCTAGGATTGAAAAATATAAGTCCTATCACTAAACAGTTCTAATAGAATCCGGGTTCGAATATCGATGAAATTCCAATATGGAGGCGATGACGCCAGATGATGTCTGTATTGATGGTAACAGATCCTCGATTGAATCACAGTTTATAATGTTTCTGTTAAACTCCAGAATAAATTTCCACTGAATTTCTTTCTCCTAGAACTTTTATAAATATAAAACACTTGTTTAGTTTTCTAGAGAATAAATTATTAAATTCCAAAAAACAGATGAACTTCAAAAACAATCTGGCAACAACAATATAAACCTCTTGAGCCCTCAAGGTTTAAAATACAACTCACTAAATCTACTAGAGAACGTCTGTTTAAAGCCGCGATTTTAGATCACATGGTAGCTCACGTGATAGGCTACGTGATTTACTAATTTGAACAGCGCAATAAAAAAAAAATATGCCATTTATCACGTATGCAAGAATAGCCCTATCTAAGAATCAAATTCTCACACTGAAAATATATAAAAAAGAAAGACTGTTTACAGTTCAGCTAACTTGCGGGCCGAAATGACCTTGGCAATAGCCAATCGTCTTCACTCGATGTTTACAAAATCTATGAGCCAGAGTGAGCTAACAATAGTGCTGAAGAAATCTTATAATCTAGTCAGGTCAAGCCAATTTTCGGAAAAGAAATTCAAATCCAATGAAAATTATCATTACAATAAAATGTAATGAAACAAAAATAAAATAAAAAAGAATTTTAAAACTAACACACAAGCAATTTAATTACATATACGTAACAATTATTTTGTTAATTATTTAATCAAATTCTTATATTTTATACACGTGATACTTGCTGTTCTCTGTTCTATATCTCTGCTCAGATTTATTCCATCAATTAATTTTATACTTTAATATTTGATTGTTCAGGGCGACAACACTGTGGTCGATGACCCTCTAGACATCCGTAACCACCATCAAAGGGAAATAAACTACCACAATAAACAGTTTATCAGATTTGATGAGGAGTGTTGGTAAATGTGTAGCATGCATACGGCACAGTTTGATTTAAATTTCCCACAAACTTGCAGGAATCAGACCTGGAAAAATGCTTACTGGTCAGTAGCCAACTAAGTCATTCATATCTAAATTTAGAGGATTTCTCTGCTGCAGCTTTCATTTTAAAATATTTATAACAGGAACAGATATTGATTTCTCATGGAATATTTGGGAAAGAATCATTGTTTATTTCGCGATGAGCCCCGTAGCTTTTGATAAGCTGTTAAGCGTAATTATGGTCAAAAAGTGCTGCCCGGTGTTGGTGTGTTCATTTGTTTACAATGCCACGGTCATCTAATGAAATCCTTATGCGAATTGAACGTTTCTCTGAGTTTAGCTTGGATAAATATATGTATGTAACATACATGAGAATTAATGGGCCAGCAGTCAGACGTGGTTCGAGATATGGAGAGACGAGGGTAATTCAAACATGGGAAATCTTACGATGGGTCATATCATTTGACAACTGAGTCACACTTCCAGTATTCGCAAGACCGCATAAAACATGTATCCTCCATCCTAGTGAAGGTACAGATCTCTGTACACTTTCCCAAAATATACCGCGTCCATTAGTCTCATTCACTTATTCTTATCCTCTCTGCTATTAAATTATGACTGCCTAGGCCATATTTGTATGCATACATCTCAAACTGTTTTATTGCCGTGTACTGCAAACTAACATGAAATTAACTGGAATTAATCTTCTCCTATGATTTCCTTCATTACATATCCATATCTTTGGACATTCTATATTAAAACATACAATTTTAGAAAAGCTACGAACACCATGAAAGCATCAGTATCTTTGTAGCTGACATCTACTCTGTGACAGTGCTTGTTCAAATAACCAAACACTAATAAAACAAACTTTCCCCTTGCATGTTTGGGACTGCAGATACCCCTCGCCCTTTTTTTCTTGTCGTAAGAAGCTACTGATACGGATAAACCGTTTGTACTGGTGTGTGTCCATGGTGAAGTCATTCGTTAAAAAAAAAAAAACAGAAAGGTCTCGGACTTTTAAAATCTTTTTTTTTAAAAATAGGTTCATATAAAAAGTTGATGTTGCCCTTCAATGATCTTACCTTGCATCGCCTTTAGTTTTGTTGTCAATGTCTTTTTGTGATGCATAAACTTACTCGGCACCATAGTGGAGAAAAAACAGTCATTTTCTTATACAGAACCCTTTCGGCAGAAGACGATCAACTAATGAAAGAAAATTATCACAAAACATTTCGACATGGCAACATAAAAAAGACAAACTCCCTGTGACATTACATCAAAACAGAGTACAATAGTAATGTACTGTGCGCCTACATGTATCTTAGATAACAGTTTTTCTTTGATTGTCATTGTACGACTTTGAGCCGCAAACTGGCCGGCAGTAACTATAGATACACTAGACTACGCATATCTCGTTCTCTAAGATGGTATTACTACCCTTTCTCATGTTTTTGGTTTTGTTTGTTTTTTATGCTTGTTTTGTTTTGTTGTTTATTATGTGTTGGGGGGAGGTTGTTTCACATGTTTCTTCTTCTTGTTTTGTTTGGGGGGGGGGAAGCATTATTATTTTGTTTGTTTAATAGTTTTTCTTTATTGTAGAAATTCCATTTAAATTCATTCAAGCAAGGTTTGCTCCCCTTGGGTACTCGTCTTATATAAGAGGAATACGTTTTCATCAACGTACACTAGAACACAACGAAGAGCTTTTCATTTGCTTTGTTGGCTTTGAAAAGGTTTTCGATAGAGTAAACTGGATTATGCTATTGGAGATAATGAAGATCAAAATTGACTAGAGAGACAGGAGACTCATCAACGATATCTACATTCAGCCAAAAGCACTAATAACAGTAGGAGAGATTAACTCAGAACCAGGACTGATGGACGTGGAGTTGGGCAGGGCTGCTTTTTATTACCTTTATTATTATCTCTCTATATATGTACAGAAATGATGATGGTCGAGGTGATGGAATAAGAAGAATAAGGAGTTAGAGTTGGAGGACAACTGATGAAGGATGCAAGATTTGCAGATGACCAAGGTATGGTTGCAGGGTCAGAAGATGGATTACAAGAACTAATGGACTCCTTAAACAAGAACTGTAAACGGTATGAGATGAAGATTAACGTGAAAAATACCATAACGTGAAAAATACAAACGTCATGAGAGTATAGAGTGAGGGAAACAAGGATCTCAATATCACAATTCATTGTGAACAAGTTGAACAAGTGAAAAATTTCAGATATATGTGAACTCTTATTACAGACTATGGAAGTTGTGACGAAGAGGTGAAAACAAGAATTGGAATGGCGAAGGATGTATTTAGCAAGAAGAACGAATAACCACCTCAGAAAATTAACAAAGATTTGAAAAAAAGATTGTCAGAACCCTGATATGGAGTTAAGCATTGTATAAATCAGAATCTTGGACTCTTAGGAAGGCAGAAAGAAGAGGTTTAGAAGCTTTTGAGATGTGGATTTGGAGACGCATGTTGAAAGTCAGCTGGAGTAATAAGAAAACAAATGAAGAGATATTGAGTTCAATAGGTGAAACGAGACGATTATTGCAAGTAATTCCGGAGAGGAAGAAAAGATATAAAGGACATCTATTGAGAAGTTAAGCGAAGAGAGAATGGATGGAAAGCGACAAAGAATTATGTATTTGGATGACCTCAAAGATGGACAGTCATATGAAAAAAGTGATGAAGCGTAGAGAGATGCCAAGAGAAGAATGGAAACCTCAAACATGTAGTGTTGCAGAAAACTTCTGAATGAGTGAATGAATTACCTTTTCTTGGTGTGTTTTGGTTTTAAAAGTTAGCTTAGCTTTTGTTGCTGCGAACTGATCCTTTTCTCATTTTATTGAAATTTAATTATAGTATATTAATTTACTTTCGACTACTGTTGCTATATTTCCTATTCCTGTGCATTTCCCTCTCTACTTAAAACAGCACTATTGGATAATATGAAAAAGGCCAGGGAACTCAAAAGGAGTATTGTTCTTGTAAAAAAACAACATTCTGCCCCATAAATTACATGTCAAACATTGGACTTACAGATAATCTACGTCAAACTTCCAGATTTGTAAAAACGTGACGTGGTTTTGAGTAGCTATAAATATCGCACAGGAATAATGTATACATATTGAAACAACTGCAGCTGTTGCCGTAGAAGTTCGTGATTTAATGTAAATACTGAGATTAGGGAAGACGCACATCTCATAAGAAGAAATGTGTTTGTGTTACGGGACTGGCTTCATCACGAAGACTGAGAACGAAGACAGTGCAAAAAATATAGTGTAGCTAGACGCTTCCAGCCTATATGGCAAAAAGGCTTAAAGTTAGTTGATGTGAGAGAACGAGGGACATCTGAAAACCACTATAGAAACGCTGGATTATTAACGATCTAGTATTACGATTCTTGGTCTTAAAACTATGTAACGGAAAGAAGCGAAACCATCAAGATATGTAAAATGAACAAATAATTTATTTCCCTCTAATACAAAGTGAAAATTCAAAATGCACTTACAGTATTGTGAACTAAATCCCAAATAATCCTAACTGTCTTATCACAGGTACAGAATTAGAGAATGTTTCGAATGCATTTTGTTACGTGTAGGCTCGTACAAAAGTAACAAAAGAAAAGAGTGAAGCCAACAAACTTTGTAAATTTAAAAAAAAAATAATTTATTTCCCTAGAAAACAAGGTAAAAATATGAAATAGGACTTACGGTTTGTGAATCTAATCCAAAACTTAATCCTAGAATTAAAAAATATAAGTCCTATCACTAAAAAGTTCTAATTGAATCCAAGTTCGAATCTCGATGAAGTTCCATTATGGAAGGCGATGACGTCCTCTATAACTAGTTTGTGTTGATGTGTCGACAGTTCCTTGTTGAGTCACCAAGAATATAATTCCGGCTTTTGAATTCCGAATAATTTAAGTAAATGTCTTTGTCCAAGAATTTCGATGAAGAAGAGTATTTTCCAGGGAGAATAAATTATTTTAAATAAGAAAAAAACTCAATTCAAATGGCAACAACAATAATACCTTTCAGCCTCAAGGTATTATTTTACAGCTGACTCATAAACACTGACATTGAGAATTAAACCCAACTAAAACGTCATTTCAGACCCGCGTGATGGGTCACGTGATTACTCACTACAAGTCAATTAACACGTAGGCTAGAATAGCCCTATCTAAGAATCTGATTCCACACTGGAAATGAATTTAAAAATAAAACGTTGTTTATTCAGACTAACACGTGGGCTGAAATTGACCTTGGTAATGACCAATCATTTTCACTCGATGTTTACAAAATCGGAACCAAGGTCAAGAACTAGGTTAGCTAAAAATATAATGTAGCAATATTTTTGCGTTCTAATCAGGCTAAAAGAACTGAACTAAGTTTACTGGGAAAAATGTCAAATCCAGTAAAAATATTATTCTCACAATAAAATGTAATAAAACAAAAATACAATTAAAGAAACTTAAAACTAACACACAAATAATTTAATTACATATACGTAACAATTTCAATAGTCTTGACAGTATTGATGCATCATAGTGATACAATCCAGAATGTCTTTGAATGAGTGCTCAATAATCACAAAGTGACGATTTAGTCTAAAACTCAATAAGCACTTTGCAATTCATATGGATAATTGAAATAAATAATTCTTCTCAAATTATATCTGAAAACGACTACAAACTCTAATCATAGATTCCCAAAGACAGCTATGGAACAGGAATGAACACTTTGTTTACAAAACCTATATATACTAATTTCACTTGAACTAAGACGCAGTAGAATGTCTTAGGGAAAAACTAAGGCTTTGAACTAATATTTTTGTAAACATCCCAAAGAAACATTACCAAATCCAGTAGAGCAAACTCTTCCCTCAATCACGGACAAAGGTCAAGCACACAATATAAATTAAATATACATAGCACTTTATGGTACCATAATTTCTAGTTATTGTTTGTAGCAAATTTAAATCGCAATGATATTTTATATTACTGATGGATATGCATTCAATATAATGAATAAAGCTACTGTTACCTGAAATTAACGTGGAGAGCGAGGGCGTAAATGTATAATTCCTCGTTTATATGAGTGCATGACTGCATTGCAGTCTATCTGCATAGCTAGAAACTGTTTCTAATGTCATAAATATTGATCAGTTCAGAGACAGATTACGGTTAAACCTCTACCCAGTTGCTTTCCTCAAGATTTCTTTGCTGAGCATTGTATAGAATTTGTTTTAGTTTATATTTATTACTGACTATGTTCTGTTCATGAATCACATCCAATAAAGGACCTTTAAAACCACTGTTTATGAAAATTATTGAAGCCAGCTTAACAGTCTGGCACTGATTCTCGTATATTAGAATTCAAAACCATTTTGTCAATTTTGACTTATTGTGGACTTACAGGACCAGAAGTGTAACTGTTCTGGTGAGGATTATAAATATTTGCATGTAAAACAGTGTTGCTGTCCAATACCAAAATATGAATTATAATTCAGTATGTTAAAAGTGTCATCTGAAAGGAAGAAATCAAATTTTCTTGTTTGGCAACATTAGCAGACAATGAATATCTGGTAATCCGAGTAATTTATCTATCACAAATACCATAAAATCACTTACAAACGGTTTCACACAAAAACCACAGCTTTTAAAGCTTTCTTTTTTCCAATTAAAAAATTGGAAGAAATAATAATAATAATAACATTCAACTGCAATGTGCATATGTTTTTAAATGTAGTTTACCTCTTCCATTCACAACCTGTATGTATCTCACAATCATTCCTTCTACAGTCATAACAAATGAATCTACATGTACATTTTATAAAAATTTGGAAGACAATTCGAACATCATATTAAAAGGGTAGCTGAAAAATAATGTTTTAAAAAGCGTTTCTGTTTTTTATAGTTGTTATAACAGTATACTTAGTATTTAAAATTTTAACAAAACGTCTTATGTAGTAATGTGTGTGGCTTTTAGTTATATCATTATATTCAAATATATATTTATGTAAATTTGTTTTGTGTTTCTCGTTTCATGTAAATCTATTTCATAGAGGGCGCACATTGTCAACTAGCCAGAGAATTGTCTCAAAGTTAGGATATTGTTTGAAATCTTTATAATTATCACTGAGTGTCATAATGTCAAAGTTTTAAACAATAACAGAGAATTTTATTCCCATACATCTTTCAGCAAGGTCTGGATTCTTTTCCTTCTGCCTGCCTATCTGTCTGTCCCTCCATTAGTAATGTAGTGTATCTCCTTCGTCAATAAAGACACAGACTTGAGAGTTTAGAATATGATGATTGTTAATTTTTAAAATATAAATGTTTAGAATATTGCCGTCGAAATCTGAAAGGTTGTTTGTGTCATCTTTAAGACCGCTGCTATGAGATATGCACTGGGATTTGGGTTGCACTCTCTGGTCTTGCCCAGGGATGGCCCCTGTGGGTATACTTCCCCTGGGTCACAACCAGGAAACTGCCGAGATCTCTAGTCAATAACTATATATGGGTCTGAAGGACGTGAGACAGAACTAAAGATTCTTAGGTAGTGGACTTGCCCCCAGTCATAACGTGGAAACAGTTGAGATCCACGCCTTCTAATGATATACTAGTTAAGGAAATGAGACGAAATCAGATACATTTGCTTACTGTACCTAAGGAAAGAGACTTGCTCTGGGGTCATCGCTTGGAAACTGATTAGGTCCAAAGCTTATAATTACATATAGGTTTGAAGGGAACGAAGAAACAAAATTAGACATACGTCAAGCACAGACCATAGGTTGTGTCCCTATTGCTGGGAACTTGCCCCTGCCTCATAATATGGAAATTGTTAAGACCTCCATCATAGAACTATATATACATTCAATGGACACACACATATACACACACAATAACTGGATATGAAAAGGAAACTGCACGTTTATATTTATAGGACTGAAAAAATTACCATTTGATCAGGACGTTCTTTGAGCTGCAAAGATTGGAATCGTTGTTATATGCAGTTTCATGTCATTAACCTAGTTCTAGTTTTATTTTAAATTTATCTCACTGTGGATTAAACTGCATTTGATGTTTACTCACGAGATGATCCAGTGTTAAAACTATACAAGTGGCACTGTATACGTTGTTCTTGAAGAATATGTGGAATCATAATGCATGGATACTTGTGTAATTTTGTACAAACTTTTCCAATTTTATTTTGCTTAGAAGGTTTACTGAAACTAACATATTGGCTGGGTGGTCGTTTGCAAATTTACGCATAGGAACTAGAGAGTATGTTCTTGAAGGTCAAGGTCACATATTAAGGTTACATTTAATGTGCTGCTTGTAGCACTGAATTTGATAGAATTAGAGGTATGAAAATTGCTTTGACATATATGCAAGACAAGGGTGTAAAACATTTACCACTTTTATTGTTCTTATTTGAAGAACAGAGGTGGAGCTGTAACTTGCAAACTTTTAAATAAAGTAATAGACACTAAATATCATATAGCTGTACATCATGACTTGATGTTGTCACCTGGCATTTTCATGGACCTATCTGTAAGGCCAGGTCTCAGTTCTCCTCTCATAACCATCTTTTGTGACTACCAACAATCACTTAGAAACTTTAATTAAAGATCGTGGAATTAAATGTTTCCCCTGTAAATTTATCATCATCAATCATTATCATCAATCCCTTAACCCAAGAGGTCGTTGGGGCACCACAGTTGACTTTACAACCAATTCTCTCCATCTTTCCCTGTTCTTTACTACCCTTTGAGAATCTCCAAATCTCATACCTGTCCACTCCTTAATGTTGTCTTCCCACCTCCTTTTCTGTCTGCCTCTTCTTCTGCACCCTCGCACTGTGCCTTGCAAGATTGTTTTTGCCAGTCCAGATGATCATGAGACAAGACCGTACCACTTCATTTTGCGCCTTTTTACAGTGGTCAAGAGGTCTTCATGGGATCTGACGGGTTATCATGTATATATTATTTGTCTCAACAGCTTGGATCGGCAAGATCAAAGTCATGTATGAAGTTTATCCATAGGGTAATAAACAATAAAAATAATAATTGCCAGACAACAGCAACAAAAACAACAACAAAACAATAAACCAAATGAGAATTACAGTGGTTTATTTTGGTGATTTTTACAAAGTTAAAACTTGCGGATAACTGTTTGATCATTAGTGTGCTAAAGTCAGTGACCACCATAACATTTGTTTGTTTGTTTTACTCAGTTTTTATTGTCTGTAAAACCGCTACCCCACGGATTCTTATTTGTGCTCGGATTTTGTTGTTGATTTTCCATTTCTACCAACACTGTTTTTCAGGAACGCAATCGACATAATGTTGTTGGAGAAATTTCCAATCGGACCCCACAATTGTTGTTATTGAGTTTTCATTCCCAAGCTGATCTTCACGAAGGCCGAATTTCACTTCACGATAGGAAACTGTTGTTTGAAAACGCAACAGGTTCAGTATGAGAAAATTTCAATACATTTTTCACAGGCGCATCAAGGACCATCATCGATCAAAACGCGCCCTCCAAAACAAAGTCTGGTCAGAAAGAATCACAGCATAAAATCAATAACCAGCAGCTCTAGCCGCACCTATACTTGCATGAAATTACATGTTGATTGCCTAAACAAATCCAGGTGTTCCATTGGAAGTACTAAATCGGGTATAGCGTTCGAAAATCTTGGGAAATTTGTAAGCCAGTGTCGATGTTTTGATGTCGGTCCAAATACGACCAAAAATTGTGATATGCAGGTGCAATTTGATTGACATCTGTATAGTCAAGCAAACTTTCTTTGCAAGGTTCCTGATGGCCATTTAACCGTAAAGAATCCTCAGGTATTCATATGTTGTCAAATATCATCTTATGATTGTTTCACTATTATCTCGTTGTGTTGAAAACACAACTATACCAGGATTAACACCTTTACTCTAAACTACATTGTTGGCGTTGCTCTTACGAACTAATGTGACTTTATGTTTAGCCCTATCAGTAACCTTGAGAGCATCTATGCAAACCTCAAATACGTAACCGAGAGGAATTGTATTGATGAGATTGTGATCATCGCAGTAATGCTATGGGATACATTTACAACAAAAGGTTGCATCACTGCATTGTTTTCATATAAGATGTGTAGCGTTTAAACACTCAAGTTTCATCAGAACCTATCATCGCTGTCGTAATATAAGTCATTGACATCTTCAACACTTCCATGCATCAACGCACCGTATTCTCATCGGTACATGAACATGACAAATTGATGCAGCCTCATTAGAACTTCTGGTGCGTTGTTACCGGTACGCGCTGACCCAACAAATGTTTCCAATCGATATATAAATTAATCTATACATGAATTTATTTAAACTTTGTGGTTCTTGAGAAATGTTTGTGTAAAGGACCACTAAGACCTTTTCCCACGTTTCTCTTCCCTTCGGGAAAATATTCCTCTTCCGCGGCGATGTAACTGTTATAAAGCCCCCTATCAGATCTTGTCGTGCCATTTGTCTTGACTGTAACATATGTTTGACATCGTATGGCCGGCAAAGCTGATTGTCTGATATGTCAACGATGCCGCATGTGCTCATGGTCGAGCATCTGTACCAACACGATATGCTAGCAAATGCGATTTACAATATTCATAGTGGCATGTTCTGCCGCATAATTAATATTTTCCACAGCATACACCTTGGCAGTTATTACGTCTCAATGCCAATAGACACAGCATATATATATAGCACTATATGCCAATATATATATGCCACTTATATGCCCTTGCCTTAACCTTACTGCTATATATATATATATATATATATATATATATAATATGACCATCGTCGGCTCCATCGTGATCACCATCATCATCATCGTCCCATCTGCACGCAATGTTAGGGCCTTTGTTAACTTGCATAATCTAAAATAATGTTTACCAACTCAGATTGTTGCTGTTCTATGATAATTCCTACGTTAATTAATTGACCAAATGTTCCAATTATAAGTTTGAAAATGCATATATAATATCTGTTGGACCTCTTTGATAAATCTGTATGATGAATTCAAACAGAACAGCGATTGAATCTTTTTCGTAACATTTTTTACACTCTACTCATCAAGCAAAGTACTACCGTGACTCATTTTTCATTTCTCCCGGAACCTGGCTGGTCTTAAGGTCGCCACTGAGCACTTTCCGACAATCTCTCTCTATTTTGCCCTGTTCTCCAATACCCTTTAGGACATTTCAAAGTCCCTGCCTGTCCTCTATTTTGATGTAATTTTCCCATCTCTTCTTCTGTATGGCTATTTTCCGTTTCTTCTCATTGTGCCATGTAGGCTTGTCTTCTTCTGCAGGCAACATGAGCGTTAGACGTGATAATACTATCTTAGTTTCCGTGTCTATACAGTGGTGAGCTGATCGTCATATGGTATAATTGTACATTGGATTCTAATGCGCACTTCCTGATTAGAGACATGGTCTAAGTATGAGGTTTTCAGGATTCTTTGACACCATCACATCACCAAGGCATGGATTCATCTCTCTCGTTCAGCTGTCAGTGTCCATGTTCACATACTGCGACCAGATATCTCTATAAATTCTTTTAAAATATCATGCGTATCTATCTGTGAACTTTTTGCCATCCTTATATACATATATATATATATATATATATATATATATATATATATATATGCCATATATATATATATATATATATATATATATATATATATATATATATATATATATATACCACAGCAATTCTTTAATGTAAATATTTTTCTATCGCAGTTGGCAGAATATATACTTTGCCAGTTTAAAATATAATTTCTGCCCTCATAAAATACTTCTCTGCAACATCGGCGATTAATAATACTGTTTCAACAAATTTCTGTTGTATAGCTGCAATCATTAATATAGGTCTGATTGAAAACGTAACCAAGCAAATTATAAGTAGTATCAAAAGTGTAGTTTTGACTGTAAGTGAATGAAGCACACAAGCTATCATAAAAAAAAAACATGAAAGTAAACGGCTATAATTCGCCTTAGGTTTATGGCTTTTGATTGTTTATTGCTCAATGGTGCATACAGTCACGTGTGACGGTGATATTCGCAATAATCAAGTTATAAGGTATAGAGGTTGTCGCCTATAGGTACAAAAACCGGTTTAAACCGTTAATTCACAATACTGTAAATTCTTTACAAATGTTCACTTATGTTCTAGGGAAATAAATTATTTGTTGAATTTTACAAAACCTGTTGGTTCTTCTTCTTTTCTTTTACTTATTTTAAGACCATAAGGTCTTAACAGAAAATTGCAGCTTGACCGGGATACGAATATATCAAAAATATTACAAACAACTTCAATATAATTTTTAAATTTAAATTCACTTTCTTTTGGGATCTTTTAGTCCCTCGTATTTTAATTTTACATATTAGAGAAATTTTTATTGAAACCAACAAGCTTTCACAATGTCATCTAAAATAGAGAACTCAATTTCAAATCCTAATCCTAATTGTTTGGATAAAAGTGCTTTAGGTTTGATTAGTAGGTTTGCATCTTGTTCGGATAGGAAATTAAAGCAGATGCATTTAAAAGACAGATGGGTTAGAGTCAAGATCGCTTCAGCTTCAGAAGGAAATGATGCAATTGCAGAAAGAGGAACGGGAGAGAGGCATCCAAAATCAGAGTGAAAAGATGGAGATGCAGAGAGAAAAAGATGAGAGGGAAATACAGATGCAGAGAGGGGAGAAAGAAAATTCAACTTAGACTTAAAGAATTAGAACTAGCAAGCGGAAAACAATTTCCCCCTTTATACACGTGTTCAGGTTTTGATGCTACCAGAAATATTAGATAAGCACCCCATGTTACAAAAAAAAAAGAAGATATTTTTCTCATTCTGAGAAAATTGCTGAAAATTTGAAATGGCCAAGAGAGCATGAACTTTATTATTACAAGGTGTATTTACTGGAAAAGCTCGTCTACACTTCACCGTCGGACAACAAAGTGCTATTTACTACATGGTTAAGGTATGTGTCTTGAAGGCTTATGAGTTCGTACCTGAGGTACATCGAGAAAGGTTTAGGACTGCAGTAAAGAAAGTAGACAGACCAGTGTCAAATTTGTAAGGGAAAAGAGCAACTAACTAATAAGTGGTGTTCTGTCAAGAAAATTGATCAAGATTACTATAATATCAGACAGCTCATATTAGTGGAAGAGTTCAAATATTACGTCCATAGTGACGTCAAGGTCTACCTTGATGGGCAAAAGGTCGAAACTTTAGAAAATGCTGCTCGTACAGCGGTTGACTATTCCATGACTCACAAAGTATCATTTGTCAATAAGTTAACCTCTCAGCAGATTTTTGGTAAGAAGAAAACACATCTCAATCTCATACGAGCACTTCCAATTCTCAATATGGCACAACTTTTGGAAATCGAACTTCTGATAAGACTCATTATAAATTCTTATCTCTTCCTACGTGTAAATACTGCAAGAACAAAGGGCACATTATGTTGATTGCAGTAAATTGAAAAATAAGTAACATAATCAATAGATAGCTATTCCAAATATTCTTATTTCTAACAGGTCAAGTTCACGGTCATTTATTTAAAGCAATACATTTGTTGGGGCAAACAATATCCAGTCTGATTTTATTATGAAGAAATATGGACCATTCATGTCGGAAGGTTCTGCATCACTTGTTGGTGATTTACCGAGCCTATACATATTAAAATATTTAGGGGCACAGGATATTCTCTGAGTATTTAATTGGCATGCATTTGCCTTCGTCTGAGAAGTCATTTTCTAATGAAAGTTCTCTTATTCAGGGACTAGAGTGCGACTTTTTTTAATGCTGTCTCTATTGTGTACATCTTTCGTCATACTTAGTCTTAGGACCCGTGACTGTGACTCCTTTATCTACTGAGAATATTAATTTATTATTAGGGAATGAAATAGCTGGATAAAAGTTTGTGGTTAATCCATTTGTAACTGACAAGCCTATTTTGGAACAAAACGTCGATACTATTGCAAAATGAAATCCCTGATTTATATCCTGCTTGTGCAATTACTAGATCTATGGCAAAAAGAACTCTTGAGAATGACGTTGATCAGGAAATCATTTCTTTATCTGACACATTTATTGGTCAGTCTCATGATGAGGCCACGTTTGCTCATGGTGTTAATAAATCAAGAGGTGCTGATCATTGTGATTCTCTTTTTACTACTCATTCTATTTAATCCAATCGTGGTGACGAAGACAATCAGTCATTGTCGATCAGGAACATGATCTTAAGATTAATATTTGTTTCAGAGGGCTATTAGCAACACTGAAGCCACACAAGTAACTGTTCCTTATTTCGTTAAGCATTGGGTCCTTGTGAGAAAATAGAGACAAACTGAGGTACCTGTTGGTAACGAGTGGTCAGTGAGCTATACAATTGTTGTTACTAAATTATAGCAGAGAAAGTTCTTAGTCTAGACCAATAAACTCATCTGGCTGGTCATTTAGGGGCAATATAACTTATCAAAAGCTCTAGAATCATTTTTATTGGCCAAAAAAGTTAAAAGTAATATTTGTAAATATTGTAGATTGTGTCAAGCGTATCCAACGGTAGAAAACCCAATAAGAAGATACCTACGGCTCATCTGCTACTTATTCTTGCATTTGACGAACCATTTAGCGGTATAATGGTAGACTGTGTTGATCCTTTACTTAAGGGCAATTCAGGCAACTAATACTTGTTGATCAAAATTTGTCCGTCCGCAAGATTTCCTGAAGCAGTTTTTTGAGGAATATTAAAACCAAAATCATAGTAAAAGCTTTCATAATTTTTTCCACACATTTTGGACTTCTCAAATCTGTGCAATCTGATCAAGAGTCAAATTTTACATCTGCAATTTAAAGCAAGTTGTACATGAATTAGGCATCCAACAGTTTAAGTCTTTTTCATATCACCTTGAAAGTCAAGGGGATTTAAACTTTGAAGAATATGATTCGGTCATATTGCTTTCATAAAAGAAAAGACTGGGATGAGGGTTTTCATTTTCTGCTGTTTGCTATTTGAGTATCAGATCAAGAACCATTAGCTTTTAGTCCGTTTGAACTCTGAGCATGTTTATATCATAACAAGATGGCGTGTCAGTTACCATGTTCAGGCCCCTTACCACAAGGCTATGTTAACAATAAGGTAAGGAAACTTGTAATTATGTGATTTTGTGAATTTTCTGGAAGATAACGTTTCAACCAATGAAGATAATATAATGAAACCTGAACTGATTATATATATATATATATATATATATATATATATATATATATATATATATATATATATATATATATATATATATATATATATATCATAGCCATGAGTTCAATCTAAAGTTAACGTTTAGAGCTAAATGAGAGTCCATGTAGAGGCATAATATTTGAACCAATAAATGTACTTTAATGAAACTTCATCCTGTTCTATATCTAGACTTGATAGTGTATCGTGTATGTATAGTCATATCCTCTACTCCAAAAGCTAATGTCAACTACAAGGGAATTCGGTGGCCTACTTCATTAACCTGGCTATCACTTTTTAACCAGTACATATATTTTGATGACATTGTATCCAGTTCCACACTTTATGATGCAGATGGCAGGTCTGTAGCTCTACGATCAAAGTCATTGGTAGTGAAAACGGTACGAGATGGGAATATGCTGTGATGTTCAGTACTTTTGGTACTTAAATTCTAGAGGTTGTTTTGGTGCCATATTCAACACAAAAGTTGCAGACTTTGAGATGGGTGTTTTTTCACCATGTTCTGGGTGCTTTAGTATGTGCTACTTAACTACCTTTGTCATGTAATTGTCATCGATTTTCAGTTTATTCAGATATATTAATACATGGTTAATAATGCATAACAGGAAGATCATGCAGATATGCTTCTTTTTTTTTAAGATTTCTTTTTTAAAATAACTTTCCATTAATTTCAATATGACAAAATTTGGTACCAAAGAACTCTTCACAGGAACGTATTTGTGAAATAGAATTTGAGGAGTGTTCCAGCTGCTGGAGCTTCACAGAGACATGACACCTATAGTATCATACAGTATTCGTTTATAATCTGTGCTGCAATAACTATTAAAGTGACAAGATTTTAGTTCCCATAACGATCAGAAGAAAACTTCATTTTGACATCTAAATAAATAACTATATTTGGTTAAACGTTCCAGGTCCTTCGGGATATATGAAATTGGCTCATATATGAAATTGGCTAAAAATTTAAATTTAAATTCCCCTAGTTCAAATCCCATTTGACTTGAAATTTTAGTGAAAACAACAGGCTTTCTTTCACAATGTCAAAAGTGGAGAGTTTTCTTTCTAGTCCAACTCAAGAACAATTGGATAGTTTGAAAAAGGATGAGTTGCTTGAACTTGCCAGACAGACAGCCTTACATCCATCTGTCTTACACTTTCATGCTAATTGTTTTATAAAGCTTCTCTTATTAACATTTAAAATTGCACTATGGGTGCATTTGAGTTGAGTATCTGTGTATATCATAAAAATCAACAAATAGAGGACTCCTCTCATTATCTTTAAGTTTACAAGAGAGAGTGAGGGGAAGTTATAACGTAAACTTTCAATCAGTAACACTTTGAGATGACCCAATGATCCCATTACACAACAAACTACTTATTTTATCCAATGCTCGCAATCTACATATAAAAGCTGTTTTACTTAAAGGAGAGTAGATTACCATGCATTAAAACCATTTCATCCCATTGGCGACAGCAGTACGTTGTCTTTTATTATACATAAATTAATTTGAAAGCATCAACATCCACTCTCACGCCGTTTAGCCTTATATTACTATTCTGATTTGTCACATGGTCATCTTAATTTAGTCAAAATCTATTGTTAAACAAAGAAAGCCCTACGTACGTCGAAGATTGACCGTCTTTAACGCGATTTTCAGCTTTAATAGACTAAATACAATCTTTATTTCAAACTTTTCGACATTTCAAATCAAACAGATAAAAGGAAAGCAAAGTAACCTTTATGAAAATGCATGCAGTAGAGCTACATTAAAGCTCGGTGTGCAACTAATGGTTAAGGTTCGGATCTACAAATTTGTAATTTGCATAGGGTATGACTTTTAAAGAAAAACAATTTCCCTGACTTTCTTAACATTTATGGTTATTTGAAAAAGACCATGCATATCTCTGGTATTGTTAAAGAACTTTCAATTCTCTTTATTGTGGTGTATGATTGATGGGTGCAATTTGGGTTAGAGAGTATACAGCTTGGCCTTGTTTCAAAATGTGCATCTATCAAAAGACTGCTAGCTCTGCTTGGTCATTTTCTCTTCCCGTACTTCAAAGATAAATTGGAACAACAAAAAATAATAGCACTTAACTTTTTCTAACTTTTTATATACTTCATATTTAATTTATTGCTATTATTGTTTACTCGGGCTAAATTCATTTTCCTTAGTTTAATAACTGCTAAAGTAAGTGAATGTTTCCATTAATGCAGGCTCAGTTTTATGAGCACATAAGAACAATCATTTTGATGAGCTATATATTGTAGACAGTGCACGATTTCTATTATTACCACATGTAATGAAAGTTCAGTCACACCACACCAAAGTATCATAGAGGTATGCCAATATTCGCTCCACTGTGTATGTTGCAAATACAGAGAAGTACGCCTTATATCTGTCTATCTTTCAGAAGTACGTAATAACTGTAGAGGGAAACCAAAACATGTTTAAGTCATAAATGAAACGTATTTGCACGCATCCAATCAGAACAACGGTTAATTCGATACGTAACGGATGTACTATGCCACTCATTTGTCCGACACAGATTAAATGGCTACCAATAACACTTGCTTTACATGATGTAATTCTTTTTCTAAATTAATTTGACTGATCTTTTTTGCTTAAATGAGCTTATTAAAATGTTTAATCTTAGTTTCAGAGAGATCACATTACAATTCGAGTCCCTGGTGTGCCAAAATATCGTTGCCTTGTTGTACAACTCTAGTCTGTTTACATCAATGGAGAGGGGAAAGAGGTGTTGGTAACAGGCATGAAGAAGCACACCATTAAATAATTCTCGACCACTTTTAAGCATCACTTGTGCGTCACACTTTATAGATTGAGAAGACTTTCAATCTGGCTGTTCAAAACTATAAATTAATTTGTATTTTTTTTTAAATTTGATTGAAAGAATCACATTAAGTATAAAAGTAAGATTACGTTCAAAGGACAATGCTGTGAAATAGTCAGCATGAGATTCCACAAATTCAAATGGATCAATAGGATAAGAAATTTTCTAAGCAAAATATTTACTTATTTATACGACATTGAAATATAAGGTTAAAAGTTCAAAGCTATAGATTCTAAAAGAAAACGACCAGATAGTGACTTGACGACTTTCGTCATATAACAGCCTCCTAAAAATAAAAACAAAGCACAAAACGTCACCAAAATTAAATTCGACATAAATGCGGACTTGATGTTCGAATACATAAATGATATATACCTTTTTGCGTAGATATAAGGAAACATTTCTCAAGTGGAGACAATGCATTGTCACAAGTGGCAATACAAAATGTTTCTGCATACAAGTGAAATATTTACATATGTCTACTAAAAACGTAGACGTTTTTGTTTATATATATATATATATATATATATATATATATATATATATATATATATATATATATATATATATATATATATTGCTTTAAATATAGTATTATGTCAAATTAATTTATATGCAACATATCATTGTATCAATGAATGCTTCTGGCATGGGATCTACTACAGAAACATGATAGAGCGATCGTATCCCACACACTTCAATATGTAAAATCATTTTTATGAAGGTTTTGATGAGAGTGTGTTGCTTTGTATAGAATTTAGTTCTTTATTGTTTTTATTTCTATATTCAACGTGAGATCATGTGTGTCTTTGGCAAGCTTGCAGACCAGTCAGATAGCAGACGCTGTATCCAATTTTCGAGTGTCACTAAATTTCGTTTTCAATTCAGCGCTCAATTTATCAATTGTTTACAAACACGATTGTGATATGAGTTATAATAGCTACGTACAGAAGCTTTTTACGATACTTAATCAAGCGGTTTCTTTTTTTAGCAATGCTCACCGTTTGTCGTAGAGAGTATTTCAGATAAACAATGCTGTATAGGTGACAAATATGAACAAGTCATAAAAGATCAGTCACTGACAGTTTCTATGATATATGTAGAAAGCTAATTATTATTAAAATAATACTTGAAGTCTACCTTTTGGTGTTTGGATTTCGTTTATAGGTCTCCATTTATGACACGTTGATGATAGCATAAATGTACTCTCAGTGGGTCTACAGTCGAAATATTTTAAGATCTTTACATCCTGATGTAACGAGAGAGAGAGAGAGAGAGAGAGAGAGAGAGAGAGAGAGAGAGAGAGAGAGAGAAGGAAGGAACAGAAGAAGAAAAATTAAATACGACGTACAGGTTTGAATAGCATATATAAGGGAAGCATATTTCCTAAATGGGAAAAAGGTAGTTCGAAAAGTGATGCACCATTCTTCTCTCACAGATTTTGAAAGTCCCTTTGCACTTAGTGTCCCTGAAGTAAACGGCAGAAGATAGATATAGATTGTTTAGTACAATCTGACACATCGGCCACAAGCATCTTGTACCTGAACTACGAAGCGCGGACACAAGGGCAATCCTGGACAAATACATCAGGACTTTGTTTATGCTTCAAATCAATCGGCAAGAGATATCAACGAATAGTTTATAGAAAATAGTTTCATATGCTTCGGGGACAATTGCAGAACAAGTGGAAAAAAACTCAAGGCCGAAAAATGCAAAGCTTTTTGTGTTCGTGGAGGAAGATAAAACAAACTTTACCTAAATATATGTTAAATCAGTGAGAGAAAGATAACATTTCAAAATGTGGTGACAACGTAGTAAGTGCTCACAAAGTTGGCGACTACGAGCCTTTAACAATCAAATTAAGTATAGTGGTCCACCACATAACGAATGAAATTGGGATTTTAATATTCAAAATACCAACCAGCCTTTGTTCACGACTTTTCCCAATATGACAGTCATTTATTCCACAAGACATTTGTTAAAATGCACCGATGAAGCGGTAAAATTCATGCTGAGCAAAACGTGAGAAATGTATTTCAAAAGGAGAGAAATAAAACTTAAATGGACATTAATGTAGATTCAAGCACACTCCATAGAATAGCCGCTAAAAGTTGACTAATAATAAGTTCACAGAAACACTGAAACAGTTGCCATATATGCAGTCAATATGTGTTAGAACAACATTTACCCATTTGAACTGTTATCCCACTTACAGAAAGATTTCCTCGTTGATTAACGGTTAAAACATACCACTTATGGAAAGATTTCCTCATCAATTAATGGTTAAAACATATTACTTATAGAAAGAATTCCTCATCAGTTAACGGTTATAACATTACTTATAGGAAGATTTCAGCATGCATTAATGGTTAAAAGGTATCACTTATAGAAAGATTTCCTCATTGATTAATGGTTAAAACATACCACTTATGGAAAGATTTCCTCATCAATTAATAGTTAAAACATATCACTCATAAAAGACTTCCTCATCGATTAGCGGTTATAACATTACTTATAGAAAGATTTCAGCATGCATAAACGGTTAAAAGATATCACTTATAGAAAGATTTCCTCATCGATTAACAGTCAAAGCGAGTAACTTATAGAAAGATTTCCTAGTTGATTAACAGTTAAAACATGTCACTTATAGAAAGATCTCGTCGATTAACGGTTGAAAGATATCAATTGGTCAGGAACAGGTTAAAGATGATGTTGAAAATTTTAATTTCTAAGCTACTTGAAGATCTACATGATAATTAAGTGAAAACGATACACTGTTGCTATGTTATATTTTGATGGGTTTAGGAATGTTATGTGAAAAATGAAAACTACACCCATCTCATTATTATACTGCACCAGAACTCACCATGCTGCGATTTTATAGATAGCAGGTCCTACATTAGAACTATTTGCATACTGTAGCATTTGGTGATCATTGAAAGTGGAATACGAGATGGAATTATCAATATGCCACATATATTTGATGAAGCAAATAACGAATATTACCGTTACAAAGTTGGTCAGATGCCGAAAAAATGGATATGAAGGTCAAGTTCAGTGTCATTCATTATGTACCCAGACACAGAAAGATTTGCAGGTGTCAATCAGCCAACATGTGCCAGTAACAAAGATTAAATAGGCAACGGGTGATAAAATTGCATTGCTTGGAGAACAGCTGTTTAAAATGCCAGATGGCTATCATGCTATTTGCAATTGAGAAGTGAATTTGGAGATTTCATTACACTTGCATGACCATTTCAAGGAATACCTCTTAGCTGTAGAGAAATTCCAGATGAAAGTTGTTTTTTTTTATTTCCACTGCACAACAAGTTGATTGATGATTACAAGAGTACAAGTCCAGCAATACAGAAGCTATTATGATCATTAAAATGAAGGGAAATATGGCATTCACTGCGAAAAATTAAAGCTTTAGGTACAATATATATATAATAACGCATATGTATATATATATATATATATATATATATATATATATATATATATATATATATATATATATATATATTATTATTATTATTATTATTATTATTATTAACTAATTAAAAACCCTGGCTGAAATCAAACGTACAACAGAAACCAAATAGAGACAAAAGGCATCATATAATTTTTAAGAAATAAAAACTAGTTCAAACTAATAAATAATAATGTACTTAGTAATCAAATGGAGAATTTGATGCAAGGAATAAAATATGTGCAAATGAAAGTAAACTTATCAAATGCCAGAAAATATAGCATTTGCAAACATAACAGTTATTGACGATGACTTTTTTTTTAATTTGAAACACACAAAAAGTAACTTACCAAACTGATATACTGTCGATTTGCAGTGTTAGAATTATATCAATATCTAATGTACGAATTTTATTTGAATTAGTTGAACAACACATCCAATGATAAAAAGAAACTGCAAACGTTTGTCTCAATGGAAAATCTAAATACTGTTTAAAATCTAGATAGTATAAACTATTTGTCAGACCTACAGTAGTGACTAAGGTTTGTTCTATAGCTGGGTTGAATAACTTTTCTGGATCGCATTCTCCCTCTTATCTCATAGCGTCAAAGTACACCTTAAAATCTTTATAGGAGGAACATGTGTGAGATTTTGTTGGTGTTGAATTGGTTGTTGATGATTTTCTCACTAGTGATTTAGTCAATAAAAATGCAAATCGATTTATGTATTTTTCATTAACCGATTGTACAATTGAATTCGAAGTAACCGTAATGTTATTTCAAGATTGTACAACTGAATCTGAAGTAACCGTAATGTTATTTCAAGATTGTACAACTGAATTTGAAGTAACCGTAATGTAATTTAAACAAGACTTTTGCACTTCCAAGGTTTGGTTACCACATTTTGTCACTTCATGGGCGTTTCCACATCGGGCACAAATATAGAGTGGACGAGGATATGTTAGTATATTGAAGTCCAGCGGCATTATAAACTTCTTGCCATAAAAAGTGATCTGAATATTTTTGTTACCAGTTTTGTGCTTATTACCTTCCACGTTACGTAACTTTCAAATTTAACATTCATAATGTTTGATAAACTGTTTGCCTTAGCGAAACGGGAACCGAACAATGTCCGTTGTTTTGTAAATGTTCTAGTCAATCAACTTGAAAAGATCGTCTCTTCCTTATGATAGGGTGATGTTTTTCCGGCGTATTCCCCTTAAATTCTTTATCACCAAGCAATTAGCGTTGTTAGAATCTGTTTACATCCTCCATCAAACGACGCATAGAAATTATGTGGGGCAATCAATATATGTTTACTAAGATTGGGAGCTAGTCATCTGCAGACCTTGTTCAAGTTTAATGTTCTTCGTGCTCGGTGTATTACATTTAATGATGTATTGGACTCAGGTATTTAAACTCTTTGTGTTATCTTTTCCTGCCTGCGAGTTTGGTCTTACCGTACGTCGATATCGTTATAATATTACCTACAAAAGGCGACGTGCGTACCGTTGTTCTTTAAACAGAAATGTCTCTCTAAACAAAGAACTTTTCGCAATAAACACACGAATATACGTCACATGTGCAATGAATATTCTGCTTGATCATTAGAATCTTGTTGAAAAATCACGCAGATTTTGGATGTCTAGGCTTTTCAACTTTTGCCTTACTTGTTCTGTTTTTATTTACTCTGTAGCGCGTCTCTGTAATTGTCTCATTATTTTGCAAAATCTTTTCGTTTGTTCATAATTTCCATTAGGATCCCAAAACACCAACACATAGCTGATTCTTATAAATTCTCGACCGTTAGCTATTGATTCCAAAAATTAATCTCACTGCTGCCATTCTATAGATGCTACGCAATTTATTTTTCTGGACGTATCACAGTAAATGTTTTCTTTGAATCATATGTGCATCGTGTGCCTAAGGAATCATCTTGCAAAACAAGTCATACTTTATATAAAGAACACTCTTTCTATTTATTAGTAACAAACTTTTTGTATTGCTGCTTTCTGTGAATTACATCCTGACCTAATGTCTTTCTTTGAGCTTCAGTTCCCTAATAAAAACAGTTTTGTTCTAGGTAGTATGTGCATGATTAATTTACACTGTCAATAGCAGACTCTTTTGACCATATAACGAGTAAGCCAAACGTTGGTTGTTTATCCACATCCACAGCTGTAATCAATTAAATAGTCAACATTCTTAAAGCTAGTTGTATAAGCGGATGATAATTTATACAGTTCCATGTATAAGTGGATGAGAATTGTGTATAAGATGAACTTCGTGATTTGAACTAAACATTGCTTGGATTTGACATAACACTACGAAGAATTTTGTATGTATGACTTGTCTTCAGATCAACGTGATGGAGCATAGTTTGATCGATAGGTGCTGCATACGCTCTACGCTTTAAATTTCGTACCTTAAATTCGTCAAAACCCATGGCTGTTCTCTCTTGAATAGCATCTCCTATTTCAGGTGTTGTTACTTCTTTGTTGAACTAAACCATCTTGTTCCACGAGTATGTTAATATCTGAATACTCTTAAACTGGTACAATGCGAAAATCGTAAGGTAATATATGTCCATGTATTAGTTTAGTTTCCTTTTTGTTATTATCAGCTTCCTTCTTAATTCATCCAGTCTAACATTCAGCGGAAGATTCTTTATACCCATCTAGTGTTCTATAAAGTTTTGGATATTTTTACATTTCCTATATTTTGGATTTCACTCTATCAATGCAACCGCTAAATGCGAGAGCCCTTTCATCTATTTCAATTGTGATAAACGTATGCGTCCTTTGCAATCATTTCATTCAAAGTATATAAATCTTTTCTCATTCCTGTCTTCTTTTTAAATGATTTGTCGCAAGTACGATATACCACATCATTTACCACTACTGCATCAACATGTTCTTTTGTGTCTATTTTTGACTGTTCAAATTCAGAATTGAACTTGTTGCATTTGGTGGCAGAAAACGTCTTTAATTGTTTAGAGACGTATTTTTAAGCTTAACCGTGAAGGTTTATCAGTTTCCATCGTCCACTTTCTGCTAACACTGAATCTATGTTAGCTCTTTGTAATTGTTTGTTATGACCAATAGCATTTAGGTTTGTGTGCTACTTATTCGGTGGAGAAAAATCTATACAGTGTTGAGTTTTAAAACCCACAAACTAATTCAGTAGATATATGTACAGATCTTTCACTTAAAGCAATTAAGTATTGTGTGTGTTATGTTCACTGTGTAATTGTACCTCAGGATGATTTTAACTGTCTAATTACATATGAGACACTCAAAGTCTGCACGTTTTCTTTGTCATTTTTGCAGTCATTATCTCTTTGACTTTACCCATGGATAGTTTGAGTCTGTACAATGAATCAGCGCATAAAAACAGCCTTTGTTTCATTCTTATCATTGGTGTGATGGCATATGTCGCTTTTGAGTTGATCCGAAATATTGTAATACAGAACAATACAATCCTTTTTCTGTAAAAATATTGATAGTTTACCATTCCTGTTGTTTCGTTTTCCTTATTGTGTTTTGCATTTTTTGTAGATAGTGTACTCTCTGAGCATTAAACTAAACTCCTCTTTGTTGATTGCATTGGATTTTGTTTCCTTGATTATCTAGTTGTCGATATTGGTCACCTTTCTCATTGAAGATATTACTCTTCCTCGTGTTTTAAGACTTTGTTGCAAAGCATCATTATACTGTTTGAGTTCTTTACATTTCATTTAATATACAAGGAAATTGGAACTATTAAAGCAACATGACTACAAAACGTTATAAAGTTTACATGTAACCTTACTAACACGTTGATTTCAAACAGAGAAAGTACTTATATTGCATTTGGTAAATAAATGAAGTGGAGTTAAAGACGGAAAAGTAAAAAAGACAGAAATAACTGACAGTAAAAATATTAGCAGTTATTGTAAACCATGCCTAGAAGTATATAAAAACAAGAAATGGTTCAAAGAAAAGAGAGTGCAAAATAGTATAAACGAAATGGTGGCAAAATAAAAACAGAAAGCGATATAACTAATATCATAAACAAAGATATCACAATGGAATAAACAACAGGATATTATACTTAGCTGGAAACTATTAAAACAAAACCTAAAATCAGATACAACGTTAAAATAATCGGTCTTCGATCTACTGGCTTCTGCTGGAGGTAGCTACATTTTACAAAAATATTCTAATGAAGATGATTTTTAAAAAAATCATAACATAACATGACCCTCTCTTGACCTTTCTCACCCTGAACAGAGAAAATGATTTAACTGGTTAAACACGATTCCTGAAAGCCAATGAAAATAGGTCCAAAGATGTTAATATACTTTCAAGAATAGAGATACAAGATCACAAAAGAAGGTTGAACTATTTAGAATGACAAATTTATGATTGAAAAGAATTTTAATAACTGAAAGTGGTATAGACCAATAAGAACATATAATGTCAGATGAAGCTTGCTTTTGAAAAGAACGAATTTGAAGATTTTTTATGTGAAGAAGATAATGTAGCAGAAAAACAAATTGGAACAGAAGCTGAATATACTATCTTGTTAATGATTCGATGATTTAAGATCTGAACGTTTTGAACTAACATGAAACTGAAGTTCAGAAAAGTATGAAAATGAGAATAAATATTCATAAGTTATGGCTATAAAATAAGTGAGAATAAGTGATGAATATTTAATAGAATATAGACATGACAAAGCTTTTGGTTCGAGTTTGGTTTAGGAGATAATATTTTAATAGTGTGTGTGTGTGTGTGTGTGTGTGTGTGTGTGTGAAACGTAATCTGCAAAGATTCGAAGCCGGGTCCGCCAAATTGCGGCACCTATCGCCTTGTCTGCAGGCACTAATCCATATGACTCTTGACTAAGCACGAATCCCCCAAAACGGAAAGTCGCGAACATAGGTAATCGTGCGTAGCGGACACAATCTCATATCCACCCAGTAATTATTTCTCATCTAAGCAGAAAGTCAATTAGGATTCCTTCAATAGAAATCAAGACATATAGAGGTCAATAAAGAAAATTACAAATATTCACCAACAAGAGCAGAAAGTGTTATCCCTATAGGAGGATGCATAGTAACATGAAGGGATTTATTTTTAAATATGGAGAACAAATATTATCATACAGGTTGCAAAACGTTTAATTCGTTAACTCTGAGTGAATAGTCACTTAAAGTGACAACCTAAAGAATTGTTAAAACCTAATATTTTTCAAAGACGGGAAACAAAACAATTCGCATAAGAGAGATGCTAAAATTAAACTGCAATAATACTTTGGATAAAGGGTCAAGACAATCAGAGAAAACTGTTAACGAATCTCACATACGAATTCAAAGCGGAACTTATTAAAGAATTAAACAATGAACTCAGAACAAAAAAGGCTAAATCTTTTTCCGCAAGAGCAGTTGGAAAGTGTTGTAAATAAAATAAAAAGGCGCAGATCTACGGTCTTAAGATATGAACTTAACCTACATATAACCCTTCTACAAGTAAATGGTCATTTCATTGGAAAAGGAAGAAAGTGTATGTCAATGAAGAATATTTATCAATATGCATAAATGTGTACATTCTCAAATAAACTTTGCAATGCAAAAAAATCAGCCAACAAGCGGATTCTTTATTTCGTCTATGTGTGTATTAAAATATTATTTATCTTTATTTCTGGTCACATGTTCTAAATAAAATTGGTTTTGGAAGTATCCTGCGTGGAACAAATGTTTATAACGGTAATACCTGAAAACGAGTTAGCGCAACCTCTGTACAAAGTTGCCGGCTTGGAATAGATCAGTTGATACGATGGCCTGGTTCTCTGAACGGTAAGAGGTAACAGGTGAAGGCAGCTTGTTGTTGGATGTGGATCATAATTTATAGTAAACAGTACAAACACGTAATGTTAATAATACAGTAGAATCAATGAATGTAAATGTTTCGTGAAGTTTTTCTTTGAACTCAAAACTTCATATTTGTCACTACAAGTTGATTAATGGCAAGGTTGAAGTTTTTATGCATGCCATGCTTTCCGACATTGACACGCTGTCTACGTTGTGGAAACTACAGTTCAATCTCCTTCGATTTTCTGATTGTTGGATCCGAATATTCACCCTCCTGGTGGCCAGATAGGAATAGTATACAGAAAACTCCTAGCGAGCCAACCCTATCTTCGGTTAAGTAAAAGTTTTGTGTTTTTATATCTCGTGTTGGGAAATAAGAATACTAAAATAATATAATCCGGTTAAATATACGCGTGAATTCTTGCCTTGAAGTTTTGTGTTAAAACATCTAGAGGAATAATATGCTCCCCCACCCACCCACCCCAAAAAAAACAACAAAAAAAAACCCAACTCTCCTTCAACGACCAAGGCATTACACATCAAACTCCAACATTACAACTCAAACTCAAACATTAAACATCAAACTCAAACATTACATATCTAACTAGATTATAAAAAAACACCAGAAAAAAAAAAACAAATCTGAAGTTGTTTTCATATGCTACTCAATGCACACAGCTGTATTATATTTCTCAATGTTGGTATCAAGAGATCATGAGGATTAGTTTACACTTTTGGAGGGGTTGAAAGTATAGCCTAAGCTAATAGCGTTGGAAAGTTACATGAAAGAAAATAAAAAACAGATTTGCTGATTTCAGAAAGATATTCTGCAGTTCTTAAAAGACTTCTGATCAACAAAAAACATTTAATCATAATACCACAGAAAAACGAATCATCAGACATGATAAGACGATGATTAAAACAGTGCAGTACGAGTACAAAATAAAGTGTGTATTTGAGATGAGTATTACACAGAGATAGATTTTACAGACAATAAAGTCAGATTCTAAAGAACACATGATGAATCAATATATAAAATATATAGCTTAGATTCAGTAACTGAAATGACAAACTTTGACATTAATATTAAATCATTCATACGCTCTAAGAATCGATCAAACAGACTAGTTACCCATGTCCAGAAATCCAGTTTAATAAAAATAAAAATTTGGTTAACTTACTGTAGCTAAATTATAATAGCAAGATAAAATGTTCTATTCTGAAACTTTTTTTTTTGATAATAACATTTTGATTTCACAATGATACGAACAGATACGGGACACAGTGCGACACGACACTTTGACAGTGTTAACTAAGAATAGCAGTGTGGACAACAAAATCAAGTTTTGGGATTTCCTGCAGGAGTTTAAAAGCATTTGTACACATTCACTGTGTTAAAAAAAAAATTAAAAATATTATTTTTTTAAGGATTCGTTTCTGAAGAAATATTTGAAGCAAGAGTTTATCAGATTTAATACTGCGTATATTTTTTCTTTCAAAAGTAAAAGCGTTTAAGTTCAGCAATACATTATATCACTTCTAGCACATTGTAGGACTTACTGTTAGTACTTCGATAGATGGAGTGCATTACTCGCTTTGCAAAGATGTTAAAGGTTTAATCTTCCTTTTCTTCGTAAAACCAGTAATAGCTTCAATCGGTTTTTTAGCAATAACGCAATTGATAATAAAGAATAATTCCGCCTTGAAGACATAATAATTAAAATCTTGTTAACCATGAGAATGTACGAGACTTTAGGGTCTCATTCAATTGGCTTCTGTTTTACAAAGACGCCGTTAATCATGCGATCATGCAATATGGGTCTATATTACTATTACTCTAACACAAATAACCAATTGACCGATGTGATACGTTCGGTAATCATATAATTCAAGTATGTGCCTGGAGCACTGGAAGTCGTCTCTATGAAGGTCTAAAAAAAACTGAATGAGTTCTTTGTCGGATATCGAATGCGTGGTGCAAGTGACATGGCATTGTTCAGCCAAAGGGTATGTGTTGAGATGTATTTGACGCTGAGGAAATTACAAATTACTTATCAAATGAACAGTCTAGAAATTCGTTTTTAAGCTAATTCCCGTTTATTCTAGCCTATCCTAATAGCTCTTTTCAAAAGGATATGCACTGACCAATGACTTGCATTATTTCAATAAATTTAAAATATAAGACGACCAGAGAACATCATACCTTCTCTACAAATATCAACAATTAGCTTATAAAAATTGACTTAACACTGGATGCTTCATATGATAATGATAATTTCACAATAGTCAGTAGGAAATATAAAATAGAATTTTTGGATTTCCTGGGGAAAAATACAGGTTTCATCGAATGTAAAGAAGAGTTCACGGAATTCTTTATTGCCGTCGCTGTTTGCGGATCAATTCCAAATAGAAAGTGTGAAGGATCTCAAAGTCCTTATATATATATATATATATATATATATATATATATATATATATATATATATATATATATATATATAGATAGATAGATAGATAGATAGATAGATAGATTGTAAGGGTGCAATTTTCTGTCGATCAATGTAGAGCACATTAATTTGGGCAGGTGAACGATTAATTAGATTTATGGGGACCGGCGCGTGTTTAAATCACCATAATGCACGGATTTGTAATTGTTGTGTCAGGAGAGAAGCGATTCTTAATTAAACATTCGTTTATTTAACCGTCAGACAGACTGATCTTGTATCGGAATTGTCAGATTTTGATATTGTTCAGGATTAGTTATTTGGGAATTTAGAGGTCACGCAGACTACAAATTTGGCGCCTAGTTATTAAAGGCGGGAAAGATATTTAATCCAGATTGGTTACGCTAGATAAGGGGCGTGATTCCCATATGAAATCCTTGGTTTTAATATGTCCCATCACAAATGTTTAGTCAGTCTACACTTTTCTGCAAGAGAAAACAAAGGTAGGAGACTCCGAGTTTGAATTTAGGAGAAATTCACTCGTAAATAATTATCCAAGGGATCGGATGTCTGGAAAGTCAACGGACACGATTTTGGCGGTAGAAGCGAGCGAAGCTTGAAAACACAAGGTATTTTGCGCCAGTCTCATGTAATTCGTTGATATCAATATAACGATTTGTTTGATTTATTTGCTTATATTTGCATGAATTTATTTGTTTGAATTCGTAGATCAATTTTCTTGATATGAATACAACTGTGTGAGTTCATCTATATGAATCCGTACAATGATATTCTTTATATAAGTTTGACGAATTGTTTGAATGTGTCATCTTGATTGTTATAGGAAAATATGTATCTAAGAATTTCATGCCTTACCTTAGTTGATATGAGTTACGAGATGCCGTGTGAATTCACCGACCTTAGATGATTTCACGTATGATAAAGTCTTGAGTGCGTATTGACTGAAATTAACGTTGTTAAACCATGAAGTGAGATTTCATATATGCTAGAGACTTGAATGTGTGTATTCGCTAGAAATAACGTAGTTAAGCCATGTAATGAATTTCATTCATTCATTTGTGTAAATGAGACGTCAACGGGACTGGTATGTTCGGGTGATGATAATGTGAGTTAGGTTGAAATAGCCGTTAGGAAGTACATTAATCTTATGAAACTAGGTTTGTTTATGATCTGCCATGTTTAGCTTGACCAGATAGCCTTTGGTATCTGTTTGAATTCCGATAGAACGATATCTGACATAACGAGAGGGAAGTAATGATCTATTCCATGCAGGATATCTGACAGAAGATTTAGGTTTCTTCTTTGTTTATTTTTGGAAGGTGAAATAGCTCCACGGGACGTATCCACGTACCTACCTATCGAAGTATCTACGTATCACGTAATTGCGTATCCACCTACCCACACAAAGTTCGAGGGCTGAAAGAGGCGAGACAATAGAGAGTTTGGAGAAGGGAAAAGTGGAAAGGACCAAGAAGAACAGTCACAGTGAAATTGGAGAACAGTCATAGTGAAGTTGGAATGAACCGGAAATAACCAGGTTATGAAGTTGTACCAGGCAATGACTTCGATTGTTCACTCGATTCTGTGATGAACTAATTCTATCATTTAAAATAGATCGGCTATTTATATAAGTATATTTGTGTTTGAAATTCGGTGAATGATTTATTTCAAAAAGAAGTGTATCTTCCTAATGTAATGCATTATCACGGTTGTTTATGTAATTGATTAAATTGTCATTTTCATGTACGGGGGCTCGTGTCATTCTGTTTTATATATCTGCTCAGATCTCTATCTATCCCACCTACAAGTTTCACACTTTATATTAATATTTACTCGATCCGGGCAATAACACCGAAGGCGATCACCCTCTAGATAACGATAACCCAATTTCCACTACAACCCACCCCCAACAAAGTGGGGGCTACGTGCTACATAGCAATATATATATATATATATATATATATATATATATATATATATATATATATATATATATATATATATGTGTGTGTGTGTGTGTGTGTGTGTGTGTGTGTGTGTGTGTGTGTGTGACATTATCTTCATGTGTGTACCCTTGCCGAATACTCTGTTCAGACAAACAGAGTTGTCTCCTGCATGTAATTTCTTTCCAAAGCAATTTAGTTTTTGTTTCCTATATATGGTAAAAATAAAGCACGATAAGATTTACTGTTATTTAAGATCTAAAGTTTTAGTTTAAATTGGTGTTGTTCCAAGGATGAGATGTCAGTAAGAAACAATTACTTGTCTTGATAATTTGCTAACATGCAGACAAACAATATAGTACCGGCTGAGGAATTCTTACACTGGAGCTTTAATATGATCAAAATTAAATGATGGGGAAGGACTTTTTTCTTCTTTCCGTTAACGGTGAATGTTCATGAAAATTGTGACCGATGGATAAAAGACTATCTTCTTTCACTCAGCGGTGAAGTATTCATGAAACTTATGTCTGATGGATAAGAAAAAGGTTAATCATGTCTGACTCAGACGAAATATAAGAAAGACTGGTATATATTCAAGACTACAAGCAGAGACCAATATATGCAAATTCTAGACTTCGAAAAGATTATTTTTCTATTGGAAAACCCGTTTATAGGCTGAGTAAGGTTAAGTATTCTAATGAAAGAACTGGAACAATGAAACTTTCATAGATTCCAGCAATTAAAATGCCATTAACATCTGGAGTAAGCAATTAAATATGTAAACAACCAAAACATATTTTAATACAGTGGAGCTTGTATCAGATCAGAAAAGAAAATACAGAATACTTTTAATTTTTAAAAATTTACTCTCATATTTAGAGTCAGGGAGATCGCCAAATAAGAATTGAGTTGACATTATAGTAACGCAGAAAGCTAACATGGAATATCGGAGACGTGACGAATAATAATGGCGATTTTTGCCTCACAAACAAAATCGACCTGTAATGTATAATAAATAAACGAGGGTTAAATGTATGGATCAGAAAATACAGCAACAAAATTTAAAAATTAGTTGGCGCCTGTAACGGGGCATCCAAAATAGGGATTATGCAACAGACGATTATCGAATGTTACAAAGACTGCTTATTTAAAAGGTTGAATCACTAATAATGTGCTTGTCACTGGTAATTTTATTTTAACACAAGTAATCAATAAACAAATAAAATACGTCGAGATTCATCTTGTAAATGTCTGAATGACTATAGATTTTACTGCGGCAATAATCAAGAGGTGTTTGAATGTTTCAATGATAGTGGCATTCAACGACATTCTAACATTCAATGACAGTCAGTGACATTCAATGACAATCAGTAAGTGACATTCTTTGACAATGAGTTAGGAGTCAGTGACATTCGTGAGTCAGAAACATTCAATGACAGTCACTTACCGCACATTCAGTGACAGTCAGATAGTGACATTCAATGGCAGTCAGTTAGTGACATTCAATGATAGATACATTCAATGACAGCCAGATACGTTCAATGACAGTCAGAGACATTCAATGGTAATCACTTACTGACATTCAATTAGTCAGTGACATTCAAAGGCATTCAGTTAGTGACATTCAATGAGTCATTGGCAGTGCCGGATTAATCTAGTGCGGGACCTGTAGTATATGTTATAAAGGGGCCCTAAATTTAATAGAAAAACCACATAAATATTAAAACACATAATTTTTTAACTTACATAGTAAAGTAATTAGATTTTGTCATTTGCTATACAGCCAGATAATACGACAAATATGTCTGACATTTCAGTAATATTATTACTTACATGTAGGTAACTGATAGCTTGAAAGCATTTAGCACGGGGCCCTTGAACGTGCGGGGCCCGTAGCACATGCAACTTTGCTACTAGAATAATCCGGCATTGGTCATTAGTGACATTCAATGACAGTCAGTTAGTGACATTCAATGACAGTCGGTTAGCGACATTCAATGACAGTCAATTAGTGACATTCAATGACAGTCAGTTAGTGACATTCAATGACAATCAATTAGTGACATTCAAAGACAGACACATTGTTTCACTATCGAAATAATCAGCTAATATACTCAAACAATGCCCCTCTTGTCCAGCTCAAAATAAAGAAAGTAAGCACCATGAGGGGATTTTAACACTCACAAATAAGAAGCAAACTGTCACCGTTAATTGTTCAATAGTACTGGTTCATTTAAATATTTAAATACTGCTTTGTCATATATATATATATATATATATATATATATATATATATATATATATATATATATATATATATATATATATATAAAATCAGTGGTATAACTCATCCCACCGTGATTAACACACTAAGAGATTTATACCGCTTGTCAAGTTAGTTTGCTTTATTTTACCATTATCTATGTGTAAAGTATTGAAAATTAATTATCAGGTGTTCGCTTCCTTAATTTGCTCCATAGGCTAATTGTTCAAGTATAAAGGTGTTTTGGGTTCATAAAAAAACAACAAATCTTAGATCTACATGCGTGATTCGAATTGTATTTATTTTAAAGACACTTGCAATAGGTATAACCTTTGTGCAGCGTCCTAATCTCATAATCTTGATAAGCACGTCATTGAATACTTTCGTCATAGTGTATATTTAAGAAAATACCTTTTGTACTTGATTTGTTTCTGAACATAACAATAATAAGTTCTCAATTAATGTCAAAAAAGTAAGTAGCGATGTACCCTACATGAGTGTATGACCTTACGTCCAAGAACTATGTCGTGTGTCATTTGTTATTTATATAAAATCTAAATTGCGTGTTTAAATTTTGTCTATGACTGTAAGTAGTAAACAACTTGTCTACGTAGCAAAAGTTCAAGGTCCGTCTTGTTTACGGTTAGACTAGGCTTTTTCATTGGAAATCTTCATATTCTATTACATTATAGGTCATATCGAAATGTGTATAAATAGGGATTTGATAAGCAAATAATCCATTCCTTTTCTATATCAGTTTGTATGAATCCATGATCAGAGTTAGCAGTTGTGTTGTGAACATCAGATATGAATCGATGGGAACTATTTATCTAAAATATTCATTGGAATTGATAAATTACTCATGGACTACTGACTAACACGCTATTTTGGATTAATGTGGTCTCGTTCAAAGACATTTTGGATTGTATCATTGTGGTAGATCAGAACATTCAAGACAACTAGAATAAACATTCTTTGTTTTTGGGCTTGTGATAGGACATCCAGGATTATTTAGGATTTAATTTACAATACTGTAAGTGCCCCATGAATTTTCTCTTTGTATTGTAAAGAAAATAAGTAACTTGTTGATTTTACTTAAATTGATAGTTTTATTTCATTACATATTGGAAGACGTATAGTCGTAACACATTGGCTTGATTGACTTTCTTGACCGACTAGTGTTAAAATGAAACATGGGCGACGTTTTTAAGAAAGATCAGGGAGATCTGACTTTTCCCCCACAGTGCATGATGCGGAACATCTGTACGATCGAAATAAACGGTGCTTTAGGAAATAAGGTGATTGCTGCCACACGTTCCTCCAGAAGTTTCTTAATTTGTTATTATTTGCATGACTACCTGCTCTTCGCTGAAGTTCATATTTTCTCCTCCAATTCAAGACCTCAGCAAAGACGGCATTCTTTATTTCAGAGGCAATTATCTTTATCAGCGAAGTATGTGGATTTGCCATGTGAAGATTCAATTATCAGCATTTCTGAGTTGTATTATTTGAACCTATTTATTACACCTCTCAAGATTAGTACAGAGCTAAACGAAGACGTTGGAGGTTATGAGAGAGAGAGAGAGAGAGAGAGAGAGAGAGAGAGAGAGAGAGAGAGAGAGAAGAAGAAGAAGCATTCGTGTGCTTTATTTCATTGCATGTCTACAATACAGTTGATACAGAGTAACCATGCACGTCACACACATCACGGCTACTATCATGTACGAATTTTACCACTCTGAGGGAAAACGAACATGTAACTGTGTTATTTTAATGATGGGGTAGGATTACAGGCAAGTTTGAAAGCCGTATCTTGCTAGCTGTATGTACCGCATGTAAACCTTTTCCTCATGTAATATAAATAAACAAATAAATTAATAACCACGTGATCACGTGGAAAAATATGGAATAAAAAATCCAGTTCTGAAGAATTAACTGTCCATTGGTTTTTTAACACGAAGGCCATGACTTGCATGTTGATCCCACGAAAGAACCATTACCGTAAATAAAAATGTGACGTTAACGACGATAAGGTTAAACACGCATGCCCCTAGCTTCATGATGCTTCATCTAAAGTACGAATGTAATCCATCAACGGCTTTAGGAAATATAGGCAAATGAAATAACCAAAAGCTTAAGGCATAGTTGATATGTCTGAGACTGTGACCCAAAATCAAAGAAGTTACAGAGCGTGCGCAGAATTGTATTTTCTTCGAAATGATTTAATTCCAAGTAAGAAGAAAATCCATGAACGGGTTTAGAAAAATAAAAGCAAATGAATAAAACGTTATCCCAATTTTAACACAAATATTCTATGACTGACTGTGACCCAAGTTCCACTGGGCAAGCGAGAATGAAAAGTCTTAGCATCATAATAGTTCAGTGATAATGTATACAGGATAAAGAAAATATGCTATAACGCACTGTTTAACCGAAAATTCAACACTGTTGACTGCCTCCGCCAGAAATGTGATTGCTATGACTGGCGTCCCACTAAGTTGGGATCAAAACAAATATTAAAAGTCAACGATGGTTGTTCCAGAAGACACTGCTCTCAGTTAAGTCGAATATATCACGATACACAGATATCAAATTAGAATCAAATACCTGAGACACGTTTGTGATCACCGGGGGACATTTTGTTACAACTTATATGTGATCTCCCAATTTCTCAAATGAATTTCAAAGGTTAAATTGTATACCACGTATCTATAGTTGTTGATTGAAATATAATTGAATTTCTCAGAGAATCTCAGTTGAGACAAGTTAACTTGCAGAACCTGAATGAAGAGGAAAAATTTCAATGAGGTTTAAAAGAAATAAACTTTATCAAAACCATGATTCAGAACGAAGAGAAAATACCTAAGTATTTTACCATGCTGTAGAAAGCTTCAAGGCAACCATACTAATAGTGAAAGAAACGACGTTTCATATACGTTTTCTTTTGTTTAGTTCATTTCGATAATGGGTTAACCCGACTTTCTATATTGTTTTATAATTTGCTATAAGATAATTTTGTGGGCGACGCTGTGGCTAAATAGTTAGTGAGCCAGACACGCAGTCTGCTGGTACCTGCCCCGACAGGTCTAGGTCGGCCGCCGTGGCTTGCCTTTTTTTTTTTTTTTTGGCATAGCTCTTCACGCTCTTTGGCCCACCACAATATAGTATTCCATGTGCCAATCAACCAGTCAATTAGTTATTTTCTACAGTGTTGTCACGAAATAATCGAATGAAAAGATCGCTCAGCATACTAATGAATATTGAATACTACTTCACGTCATCATGTTATAGTTCGAGTTCCAACGGGTCGATACCACAATTAAATTAAGTCAGGTCATCGTGAAGCTCTGGCCACGTTTTCTTTCGATTTCATTATCTCTAAAGAGCATGCAAGTGATCATGTTATATAATGTTTTCTTGAGATCGAACACCGGTGCTCTCATTTGATGAACTGACATGAACAATTGTATAATATAGCAAGACTTTCTTTGAAGAGCGTTAATTTGGTTACTTGTACATCGGTTAGACATAAATTCTACTAACAGACTGAGACATAGGCATGAATTTTGTATGAATGAAAGCAACTCCGATTTTAAGAAAGACGTGTGATTTTGTGTACACTTCTTCGTGCACTTAACAATAAACCCATTTAAGTGTACATTTTACTCCACTTGGAGCAAGGATTTATCGACCCACAGACTCTGCATGCCAAAATGAATCGCGGGCTAGCGTAGTCAGGGTGTGGGTGGGGATTGGATCGGTGTGTGTGTGTGTGATTTGGACTTTTAACGTAGCTTTAACAATTTTTCAGTCATATCGCTATGATGTCTGCAGTGTGGCAGTTTAGCACTGGGGCATCATGCCGCAGACATGTAGCATGATGTCCCACCCAGTCACATTATCCTGACACCAGGACGACCAGTCCTTACACTAACCTCTTAATGCTGAGCGCCAAGCGAGGCAAGCTGTTAGTACCATTTTTGTAAGTCTTTGGTATGACTTGGCCGGGGATCGAACCCATGACCTCCTGCATCCAAGGCGGACGCTCTAACCACTAGACCACCGGAGCGGCCGGGATTGGATCGGATTTCGGTTGATAAATTTTGTATTTAACCAAAATCAAAAGTTGGTAATTATGTTGTGTGACTATTACCATTAGCAGGATTGTTATCTATAAATTAAACAGAAATCCATCACAAAGTTCACCGTACGACTCACATTGGGTTATTACCAAACGATGTAAATTTGGTGGTCAAATGGCAACTGAGAAAACTATATGCTTTAATCACTCTGTCACATTCAGTTTGGAAATGATTTTCTGCATTCTTTTTTCTACAATGGCTTTAGTGCAGAATGTGAAGACCTTGCCTAATGTATTCATGGAAAAAAGTACGGAATTCTTTACTTGCCGAGATAATGCACAGGACTTACAACGTTACAAAATAGTACGCGACAGGCGTCACAATATACCGATAACGTCATTACGAAGCGCCTCTGAATTGTTTGGGTTTTTTTTTTTAACCTCGTTACGTATTGGACTTAAATTTGTAATTACAGAAGAAACGTAGGATCAAGTCACAATTGTGTATGCTATTGCCCAGAGACGATGGACTGAGGCAGCGATATATTATGCTGTGAGAAACGTAACCCTTTTCGGCAGCGTCCGTTTCCGCCATTTTTATGATCGCCAGTGCGTTATAAACTCGCTGCTAGTTAAGTTGCCTTTGTTGTCACTGAGTCGTGATTGACTAGTTTGTTAAGGTTTACAACAGACTGGCCGAATTAGAAAACATAAAAGTCCGGATCTAGCAGAGGGCCAAGGTTTTAATGATGCTGCTAAACATATTGGTCACAGATTGGAGCATATTTAAAAAAATACGTAGATGCGAGACCTAAAACTGGGTTATATTGCGAACTACTGGAAGGCTTGATAAGAGCGATGAAAGTATAATCAAAACTGCAAATCGTTGAAAAAGAAAACACGCAATGATTTATAGAGCTGTATATATTCTTAATTGAATAACGAGGACCAGCACACATCAATACGAGGCATAAAGATTCTTGATAATTTGTGCTGGAATTTTACACCCCGTACGTGCATAAAAGAAGACGACAGAACAAGAACAGAGAGAAAAGCAATAAATTAAAGCTGAAAATCATTCCTAAAGCAATCAAGTATCTAAGGAATAAAACGCGGTATAACCACCAGTAGTTTTTCATACGTCCGGGAATAGTGTCAAGAAGAGAAGGAAGGAGAACAATCAGTGAATATAAAACCTCTAGATTCAATGTAAAACATGCAACGCAAGTATACAACAACGTAGCGGACATGCAACGTACAACATTACATACATTTAACTTCACTTAATCTGTATAAAAAGGCATCACATATTTATCTGTTTTGTATTAGTATATTTCCTTTTAGTGTATATGAGGTAGCATGTATTTGTCATCGTTTGTGTTGTAGAAATATATCTTAATGACTTTCAAGAATGTCTCAAGATACCTAAAATAATATTTTCACGGTAATTATCATGGTGAACATTAATCGATACAAACATATTTTGGGGAAAATGAAGTAAAATTATACCTATTCGAAAGCATAGGTATTTGTGCCAAAATTCAAAGGTCACTAAACTTAGTTAATTTATCTCATTTGAAGCAGCATGGAATGTAGTACTGGAAGTGACACACATATTTATGTTATGCCAAAGTGAACATTGGATCCAGTTGACGATCAAAGACGACAATCCTTGAATAATATTCTGGGAGACAGAGAGACAAACAGAGGGAGACTTACATCCAATAATCCATTACATTATACAAAGCAAAATCGTTTGCTGTAAATTGCTAAACCGAGTGCTAGTCTTCCCCCACCCCTTAAACGAGGGTTGGATCGCTTATGGATAAAAAGGGAAACGGCTGATCAAATAGGTGAGGGTCACGGCTGACGACGCAAAATAGACAAATTGATAATATTTCCATAATCTTTGACCAAAATGAAAATAAAACCATTATTTCTCTGCCTTAAATACTATGTAAACAAACACATAATCTTGAAATAAAATGTGCAGGGAGTTTATGATAATAAAATATAAATATTAATGCCAATATTCTGGCCAGGAATTACTACACTTTAAATAGAAGATTCAGACATGTATTCGAAGCCTTACTCTTGTAGCTTCATCCAACCGTAAGCTTTCAAAAATTACAGGGACTGCTTAAAGAGGCAAACCAACCAACAAGTGACGATTTAAAGCAAGTATTGTCAATAGTTTGACTGATACTTAATCTCAAAGGTTCAAGGAAATTCCTTGTCTTAATTTTACACATTGCATGATACCAGTACTAATAAATTATTTATGCCTTTGTGCATTGTTTATTTGTTTGGTTCTCCTGATCCAGAACAAGTCCGTATTCCACTCAGACACAAAATAAGTAATCAGATTTTCCTTTATGAATTTTGCCCAATTCTCTCTCTCTCTCTCTCTCTCTCTCTCTCTCTCTCTCTCTCTCTCTCTCTCTCTCACACACACACACACACACACACACACACACACACACACAAAAGCACATATATAAAACCTATATACGTGGTGAACACTCACCGTGATCGCTTTTCCGTGCTGTAGCCTATTCTCCAATCCAGTATCCATGATTTAGCATATGTTTTCAAGTAATGAAATCGACAGTACGAAGCAATTCGAGACTATGTAATTCATGCCAGAATCAGAGATAAGAAAAGTATTAGCTGAATGACTGGAGATTTTTCACACTGTGGGTGATCCAACCAGCTCGCACATATTTAATCATACCTATTTTTTTATTATCGCTAAAGAAAATGCTATCTCACACAACACTTCGAAGAAAAAGTGTTTTTGCAGTTACTGAGAAATATACATGCATTTCTGTTGCAATACAATCCCTATTTGAAGATACAGAATTATTAATTGCACTCCAGGGGTTGCAATCTCTGTTGCTGAAATCACTAATACCAGAATCAGGTCAAGAAAACACTGCATATTCGGAAAGTGGATATCAAACTATCTTTTACTCTAAAAATAATATCTATCTCGAACCTTCGGTATACGAAGGGGGGGGGGGGGCGATGCGGGATGCGTATGAAACTGTCTTGAGATTTTATTTATAATATTAATTTCAATCCTATATCAGGCTCAAAATATCTCCATC
>JAECUM010034558.1:0-40812 GCA_016617855.1 Megalonaias nervosa
ATATTAGTTATATGTAATGGCGATCACCTTATACAACTCAGACACCCGGGATTTTCTCAAAAGTGTAAGATGCACAGTTATTGAATTGAAAATTATGTTGCATGATTTGTATATTATATACAAGAAACCTGAACCGACTGGCTTTCTGGGAAATAACTTGAGGTATGTCCTTCCACCCAGAAAAAGTTAGTATCCTTAGAGTTCACAGGAAGAAATCTCCGATCATGTCCAACTACGCCCTTAAGGGGCACTAGCTAGCCACTTAGTATGCAAACAAAGTATCTTGGGGTGGAATTTTCGAAAGACCTCTCTTGGAAACGCCACATAGACAAGATGGTGAAAATAAAGAAACAGCTTCTTTGGCTTCCTGCGCCACAACCTCGCAATCAACAATGAGGAAGTCAAAAGTTAAGTATTTGCGAACTGGCCTTGAGTACTGCTCAACCGTGTGGAAACAACATAACAAAGACGTGACAAACAAGATAGAGATGGTTCAGAAGAGGGTCAATATATACGAAAGGAGTACAGTAATACTGAGTACTGCTCAACCGTGTGGAAACAACATAACAAAGACGTGATAGACAAGATAGAGATGGTTCAGAAGAGGGTCACTAGATACAAGAGGAGTACAGTAATACTGGTATACAGGTTTACTGCGGTATTTATTTTCGGTGGTACGTACCACGGTACTTTTTAACTGTACCGGTCCTTTTTGTATTTTCTATCAGCAAGGAATGTACGGAAATTCTCGAGTACTCGTGTTATGAATTTAATGACATTTAAAACATATCTTGACATAATAATTCGACAAATTATTTTTACATAAAAAATTAGTTAAATTGATAAACAAAATAATTTCGAATATTACAAATATAATCACATTAGTGAACTTTCGTTACATGTTTGACACGTGCGAAATATGCCAACATTGTGGCCGAATGTGATGTTGTGAATGACTTTCGGGAAAAATGTGAACTTTGGTCAAATTTCGTATATATATATATATATATATATATATATATATATATATATATATATATAATGTCTTTTCCAGTTATCTACTTGCATATGTCAATATGTTAACTACGTGTATTCCTTTCTAAGATCAAGAATAATTTTCAGTAAAGCGGTTGTTTTCTGTTTGAAAGTTACGTAATTTCTCAGTCCAATAAATGTTTTCTGTGTTTTTACGGAAGTGGCTTTTATGTTTACTAGCTGTCTCCGATAAACATCATGCCCCGAGTGTAAATATTCCACTCCAAGTTGCCCTGCCAATTATAATATGAATGCTGTACATAGTAATTGTAGAGGTGCGAGGTATTATCGGTATACCGGTTTACCGAGGTCATTTTTTTCTGATGGTACGTACCACGAAACTTTTTTACGATACCGATAAGTCGGTAGTTTCCGTTAGTAAGGAATGTACGGAAATTTCCGAGTAATCATGTTACGAATTTAGTGATAGTAGCAGCGTGTTTTCATTTCTTATGATAAAAACAATTCAGAAATTATTCTTTTAAGAAAACAGTTGTATCTGTCAAAAATTAATTTTAGATATTACAAATACAATTGGATTTATGATCCCTTAATCACATGTTTGAAATGTGTCACGGATGGCAACGTAGTGGCCAAATCTGATTTTGTGAAAGATATTCGGGATAAGTCAACATTTACACAAAAATTTAGGACTGAGATTTAAAAAAAAGTTGTTGTTGTGGGTTTAACGCTTCAGTGTCAACACTTCCTATCTTTAATCAACAATTTTCCTAATGTCAGCACAATGCCTTTCATAGGGTGTCAGTTATAGTGTAAACGTAATCATCCCATTTTAGTCACAGTTTTTTTTTTTTTTTTTATTACAACTTACACAACTTTTAACATGTTTATGGCAAATTCATCTACTATTAGGTAATTTCCGGGGAGGGGGGGGGCTGTGATTTTCTTCAGGGCAGGCTGTGATTTTCTCTTTGAGATGAAATATTTTATTTTTGGTTTAAACAATATTTATTTACCAAACTTGTCATGATAGAATGTACATCAGATTGGAGAAGAGATGGGGGGGGGGGGGGATTGAGCAACAAGCATAAGATTATTTCGGGCTCTCTCCTCACTAACAATATTTCTTGTTATAGTATGGCTGATGTGAATAATGAAGGCATAATATTGCAAAAATTGAAACAGGCTAATAAGAAATTAACAAATTGTAAATACAATATTATAATAATGCCAGACAGTAACTAATAAGTGTTTGCAGCTGAAATATGTTTCTGTATACTTGCAAATCAACAAAAGAGGAGAAAATAAAAAAGATTATAAGCACGTTGGCACATATGGAGTGGAGGAAGGTAGGTAAAGGACTTTACTTTTTTTTTTAAATTTGTGTCTCAAGATAATAGCTTTTTTTTTAGATAATGTACTGGATATAATATGCTGTTATTTGGCTATACATCAACGGGAGATATTTTTTCAGACAATGTACCAGATATAATATGCTGTTATTTTGCTGTAAATGAACGCGAGATATTTGTTCCAGTAATTGACAGACGGATTTTTTAAAATTAGAAGTTATCAGGGCCTTGCTGCAGACTATTACATTGTTAATCTATATAATAATTGCTGCATAACTTGGTACGTATCGCAGTATGTTCAAAACGTCTGTGGTATACCGCAGGACAACATTTTTCTTGGAACCCAGCTCAACAAGATACACGACAGATACAGAAATACTATTGCGTCAGTGCCATGCTGGGTCATCTCCAGTGGGAATCGCCATTTTGTACACTTTGGTCTTGGCGATGTTACATTCATATTGGAAAGGCACATTGGACTTATTTTAACGGCAACTAGGCTGAGGAGTTGAATATTTGCTCGGCAATTTTTTGTTCGGATGACTTTTGTGTCCAGCCGGCAATGGATAAATTGGCATAACATGGGTAGGGCCGATTGAACTTACTCATTGTAGACACAAAACCAAAGGAAGACAAGCCTATCTGCCCAGAGCGTGTGGACCTGTACGTTATATGATCAAATTACACTGAATACCGTCCAGTGGCCAAACTAGGATCCTCTTTGGTTTAGGCTGAGCACAGCGATATTTTGGCACATCCAGGGACTCAAATTTTTTTCCGACTACTCAAAATTAGGAATTCGCTATCGTCACAGTACGCAACAGTGCTATTTTAGCGTAGTATATAGTAAGGTAATTTGTTGAACGAACTTAAATATCAACGTGTGCCATTTGGTGTAATGATTACTTTTATATTTAAACTCGATGAACCGTTAGGTAGTCACAACAAGCTGCGCTCGGAATCGTTAGAAACATCTCATATTAGTTGCTAAACGTGGACCTTACTGTCACAATCGACCTGTACAGTGCCGAGAAACAGGCGCGTCTCTTGAAAAATGCGCGCGAGAGCGCGCGCGTTGTGTGTTTGACGTATCACCAGTGCGAAAAACGGATTAAATTGTGATGATGATTATTTAAATACTATATGTATATCAAACTGCAGATTATTGTCTTTTTTGTGCAAGTTTTACTTTCCTTCATCTTAACGGAGTAAAAAACACAAAACTAGCTTTCTTGCAGTATTACAACAGATTATATTTATAAGTGCACTCTTGAAGAAATGGCCATAAATATGTTATATACTGTACCTGTTGTGGGGCAGTGGCCCAGTAGCTTTGCCAAGTAAAGTTCTCCTTGCCTTTTGCAAATTAAACAGGAAGAAGAAAGAATCTGTCAATATTTTGGTAACATATATTTGCCTATCAGTCACAAAATGTGTTTTCAGATCCTTTTTTGTTTGTTTTGTTCTGTTTGACTTCTTCTTGTTGTTTTTAATGGTTAAAAATAACCTATGCAATACTTAAAATGAATGCAAGTTACTCAACATCTTAAACTGCAAGGCCTTAAACAAGGGAAGTTAGGTATTAGCTCTATTCTGGCAAAAGCTTGCTGGCCTTCCTTTGTGATGATTCTCTTCGGAGCTGAATCCCTCTCCTAACGTTAGCTTTGATACAATTTTTTTCCAATAACTGGGAGTCATGAGCAGCTCTTTATCCATGATTTGCATTTGTTTTTCCTTTTGCCAAGTTTTGTATTTGTTTTTCCTTTTGCCAAGTGTATGCCTGTCAACGCCTGCAGGTTTTCATTTTACGCGAATATCACTACTTCTAGCGCTCAAAAACAGTTACATTTTTATTTGTGAGGTGGCTTAGAAATTCTTTGCTGGACGCAGTGTGCATCTTTTATAATGTATAAACATCTAGCAAAGGGAATTTGTAATATGTAAGGTTTCGATACGTTTGTTATTCCTAGTACTCTAGTATATTCGTACATGATCAGACGGGTTTTGACTGGTTTGAGGTTTCGCGTAGTATAAATTTGTTTTGCTTAAGAAGACTGTGACATGTCCAGGGCAATCAAACTGGAGGTGCAGACGACAGTACCGCGATGTGACGCGCTGTTTGATGTTTTGGGTAAAAGTGTGATTTTTTAGTCAGGCATCTTCGCTAGCCAAAGGTCGTCGATCACTTCGTTCCACATCAACCCTTGATATATTTAGCTAGTTGAAACGGTGTTTCCAACAACTGCCTTTTCGGATAAAAGAGTCCCTGCCCAAAAACTTTATAAGCTTCGGTGTTTTTTTATATAAAAAAAAATAAACTTGATCACTTTTATTAAGGCATTGTTGGATTGCGGACTACATGCAACATTTACTTACTTTCGAGATTGAAGAGCTTCACAATGTGCAAAAACAAGTCACCTCCGAAACTGAAAAACTGAAAAGGAAATGCTCCATGGGTAATTTTATGCATTGCAAAACAAGACATATTAATACGTTTTACGAAGAATTTTGCTGTTTGGCTTAATGATAGTGTCCAAAACTGCATAGTAAATTGTCAAATAGCAGAGGCACTTATTTAGCTAATGTGCAGAGTCTGCATGTTGGGTGACCTGCTATGCTAGGTATTCAATAAGGCGATATGTAAGATGTCCACGGGCATCAACTGGAATTACAAGTTGCGTAAAATATTTAAATTGCAGACTTACGTGTACCACGTGTCGTTGTGTACTATGAATATTTCTAATACTCTCCCAACTTAAGTGTAACAGGGTATTTAATTGGATCAGTTTCTTTCAGCTGCTTTCAGTCAGTTAGCTGAGCAATAGACACCGTTTCAGCTAGCTATATACGCAAAAGGTTTCCGTGGAACGAGGTGCATCGACGACCTCAGGCTAGCGAATATAACACTCCATATCGTTAAAAACGGACAGGCTGAATAGATTCTAAGGTGAGCTGGAGAGAAATTTTCAGATATCAGCTATTCACTTTTGCTGTATTGACCAGACCGCTCCGATGGCTTAGTGGTTAGAGCGTCCGCCTCGGATGCGGGAGGTTGCGGGTTCGAACCCCGGCCGAGTCTTACTTACAAAATGGTACTAACAGCTGCCTCTTGTGATCTTCAGAATGAAGAGGTTAATATTAGGACTGGTCGGTCTGGTGTCAGGATAATGTGACTGGGTGGGACATCATGCTACATGTCTGCGGCATGATGTCCCGGTGCTAGACATTACTATAAACTGCCACACTTCAAATATCGTAGCGATATGACTGAAAAATTGTTAAAGCTACGTTAAAAATCCAAATCACACACGCACTTGCTGTATGGACCTTTTGTCTAAAATATATTGCTTTATGTACGTAGGATCTTTTTTTATGCCTTTCATTAGTCGGTTCCATTTTCAAGAGGTTACAAATTTTCACCTGCTTTCTCAACCATGTTTGGAACCTAAGACATAAGGCGTTCCAGTTGTTGTTTCTTATCTTCGAATTCGTGCTTGATTTTATCCATCTCATCGAATGACTGTTTCAACGGATCGCTTGACATTTTCCAACAATGCTTGTAGAACTCCGCAGAATATTTTAGCTCACAACATTGACTACACTGCATTTTTGAAATTTCACATAATGAATTTTCAAGATGTGTATCCGCAGCATAGGTCTTCTGGAGGTAGTCTTATAGCTCCATACTTTATTTTTCCTGAAAGTATTTGGAGGGAAAAGCAAGATATGAAAAGCATGCGTATTTTGTAATAATGAGCCGTCGAAGTAGCTTTTTCTACTCTGGAAATAACCACCAATGAATAGACTAAAAAACTGGAAGTTCATTTCATGTTTGCTAGACACACCACAAGAAGTAGTTATCTTTCAGTATTCATGAGTATTAGTCATCCTTTGTCTATTTAATAAAACTTACAAAGTTCCTCTTACAATGTAAAAGTAGTGTTAAAAAAAAGATGTGTGTAAAAATCTTAATTCAAGCAAAGAATATAATTTATGATATTGCTTTTGTATTAAGAAGAACACACACACACACACACACACACACACACACACACACATATATATATATATATATATATATATATATATATATAAGGTAACTGTAATACGTTTCTAGTATGGCTTGTCTTTTCATTTGCCTTAAATTTGCTTTAAGTAGCCTCAGGGAAAGAAGTTAGTTGTATAACATACACATCTCTTGTTCGCATCCATTGACTGTCATCGTATTATGTGCCGATGTTGACTATTATGTGCCGATGTTGACTAGTAAACATGAAATATACCCAAAAATGATATATATAGACAAACCCTATGTAAATATGTATATGTACAAATATGTTTACTGAGGATTATATACTTTCATTTATCTGTTTGCCAACGGTTTGGGTCACACCTGTTTGATTTCGGAATGTACTTATATGAAATAAAGTTAGTGTATTTTCCAACGGTTTGGGTCACACCTGCATGATTTCGGAATGCACTTATATGAAATAAAGTTAGTGCATTTTGCCACGGTTTGGCGAAGGAAAGTTTCTGATATTTGTTGAAGATCTTTATTTACAGATTCCTGGGGGGGGGGCAGAGTGGTCTAAAGCAGCCGCCTTTACTGATCATTGCCATTTATCTCGGTCCGCGTGAGTTCGAGTCTAGGGCTCGGCCACTGTGGGCATATGAGAAAGCTTGCCGTTAGCTTCCCATGGGTCGGTGGTTTTTACTAGGTATTTCCTGGGTTCTTCTTCCACCATTTATACTGGCAGCCATATATGGCCTATCTTGCGCTGAGAAATAACGTTAAACCCAAAACAACAACAACAACAACAGCAACAAGAGTTTCCTGACAGAATTATCAGTCATTTCATTCCCCTATAACATAATTATCATTTATTCCAATTCGTCCTCACCTGCTCACCATACAATCTCTCCAACTTGCCATCTCCAGCTCACCCTGCTTTCTCCAGCTCATCCTATAATCTCTCAAACTCGCCTCACTTTCTTTCCAGCCCTCCATACGATCTCTCCATCTCGCCCTAACATTTCTCCAGCTCATCCTGCAATCTCTCCGGATTGCCCTACGACCTTTCCAGCTCATCTTACGAACTCCTCAGCTCACCCTGCGATTTCTCCAGCTCATCAGTTTTGAACCATTTGACGTGCCATAAGTGAAGATGGACAAGAGTATGCGATAACTGAAATAAGGTCAGTAGGTCCTAATCTCGCATACTGAATACTTTAGTGACCTAATTCTTAAGTAACAATGCGGGAATACTCGTATTTGAAAGCGGGTTTTTGTAGTTCTTGAAAATTACAAATTCGGATTAATTCATCGGAACATCGCTCGGCCATTTTCGTGAGGTCGTGAAATAACCTCGGAAGTCGTTGTAGTAATACACATCAGTTAGATATGTTATTTGATTCGCCTCTGGCAAAGTGCGCGACATATGTTACGACAGCGAAGGCCGTACATGTTTCAGTTGTGACTTTGTTTCCTTCCGATGCAATATTGTTCCATGTGAACGAAAGTAGTTCCATATTTAGTTCTCAACGGTGACGAATTACATCCGAGGTTTCTTTCTCGACTTCACTGAAAAGGCCGAGGATGTTCCGATTGCAGAATTACTGATATTACACGAAAAACGATCATGCACGGTTTCCTATGTTCAAACATTTGCACACATCAGACCGTGTATCTGCCCAATATACATCATCAGCCGTCTCCAAAGAGAAACTCGAATTGTCCTATTTCTGACCAGTCTTTTCAACAATTGTATCCAATATCAGATTGTTTATCAAGAGTATACATTATGATACATACAATGATTTGTGAAAAATGGCACAAAAATGGAGTGGAATGTCATATATACCATTTTTAAATAGACCCGATCTCTTTAGAACTCGTCGCTTTATATTACGCAAGCCATCAGGCAGCTGGCAACGGTGTTGCGCAATAATCTGTCGGTCGATGCGACTTAAACTATAATACCCTACACTGTCCCCGTAATTAACAAAATTAAATCATTTTCCTTGTTAGGAATCAGAGTAAAGATACACACACCCGCTCGTCCGCGATCGCATCTTGCGATGCGCATATTGATTAATTACGAAAAATGGTTCCAGCACACAAAATTTGTCTTTTAGAGCAAAATAGTTTTCAGTAAACAGGCACAATTTTAGTATTGTTTAAACAACTTTATCTCGTTAGACTTACGGTTCTCATATCTAATTGGCCTAACAAGTACATCAGCAGAAATGCAACAGGGTTGATTGTATTGGCGTTATTAGGAAGCAAATCCCGGCCAGGTTAATTACAGTTGGCACGCATTCTTGTTTTCCGATCGAAATGTGTTTAGACATTTGAATTTTTTAAAGAAAGCTTTTGAGGTTTCTGCGGAAAAAGCCAAGTGATGTTCCGAGTTAAAATGCCTTGTTTATATTCGAAACTGGACTGTTTTGGGGCAAATTACATATTCTTGTGAGGTGGTAAATTTTCAAATGCATTCAGCTAATCAGAGGCAGTAAAACCTAAAACGGAATTTCTGCACGCATCTAAAACTTGTAAATTATCGAAATTTACCAGCTTGTTACCGTATATACCCATATGTCACACTCAATAACTGCAAAAAGCGCAGACTAGACCCACATCAGCCATTAAATAATGCGCGAGTAAAATCAGTGTCGATAATGTTGGCTAAATTTAGATACAGATAAAAGGTCGTAAATACTAATTTACCTGCGCATTATGTAACATTTAATCTGGGTCTATCCCATTCGTGGTTTGATGCGCCATACAGGAGAATATATACTGTAATGTGGTCTCTCCAGGTCAATGATTAGGTCGACATCAGATGTTGCGGATTCGAGTTTTAATTTTGCACGGCCTGGCTTCATTGAAGCTCAACATTTCTTAGTTTCATGCGAAGTCTTTAAGATTAGGATACATACGTGCGTACAATGTCCTTATTATCGCAGCAGTGACTCGCGGTACTAATTCTCCTCCCGTAGTAAAATATTAAAATTTCAATAAAACTATATTTCACAGCATAGACCTTGATGCAAGCTTCTGTGTGGAGAAAACCGTATATCCGCGGTATTTTTGTGTGTTTGAAACATGTGTTTTCAATTCCGCACTTAAAGAATCGGGTGCTAATCTTAGCAATGAGTGTCCCAAAGTCTAGTCTGGAAAAGTTCTGAAATTCCATTGATAGAACTTTGTTTATATTTTTTTCAGTTACAAATAGAATAAGTTCTCTAAAGATTAATTTTATTAAAATTTTACTTTTCATTATCAACCAATCAATGTCATCCAGACACGTATATACTCTGTTTTACCCATTTCTAGACTGGTTCCAAAATTTTGCATATAATTTGTACCACGAGTTATTCATGCTAATGAGATGTGGTAGCTTAGTCGGTAGAGCTTCAGTTTTGTACCTAAGGGTAGAGGATTTAATACCCGCACAGGCCAACCGGGGTCAGCTGCAGCTGTGTGTCCTTGGGAAACGGACTTAGGTCCCATTTTCTCGGTATGATACTGTGTTAAAAGTGCCATTAAAATCAACAATAACAAACAATAGCTCATCAGGATATGCAAGTGGTTGTGGCATATGTGCAAACAGTTTTTTCTTTTTCTTCTCCAATTATTTTATTAACAATAAATTGAATATAAATGTTTGAAAAACATTATTTTGAAAAATAGGAGTAAGACGAGATAAATATTCTTAATTCTCCTACTGGACTATACTAAGAGGATCTTACAGAAATTTTGTAAGCTGGATCAGTTGTTGAGGTAGGTCAGAAATCTGCTTTGTTTTGGAAGGGGGTGGGGTAAATGTCAAGAGAGATTGTTTAAATGATGGTGGTATATGAGAGAGAGAATTTTAAGTATCTTCTCGAGTTCACTTTTCTATTAAACGTGGTGGATTTTATTTAAATTCTGAAAGTAATATTTAAGCAAACTTGCCGGAGCTTATAGTAGTCTAAGAGAAGAAATTTGATGGTAGACGTGATTTTTAAATTTTTTTTAATATTAAGAATGAAGGTGACGGAAACTGAAGCGAAAGCGTGAAGATGGTGTTGAGAAAAGGCATAATTTTAGAGACACTTGCCTCTAAGAGGGACATATATGATTCCCTGATAGCTCATTAGTCGCACGCCCACCTTAGGTAAGGAGCTTTGCTCTTACTTTCTTGGGATTATAGAGCCAAAGATAAGTTAAAGTGCCGCTAAAACCAGCAAAAAGAAAATCATTCCGTCCGACGCACAATCTGGTAGCCTAACTAATATTGCAGTTTTCAATCGATTTATGTCAAACTTGTTACATATTATGACCATCCTTCGAAGATGTGTGTATTGACCAAAAGAGTGCTACCACGAATTTTGTCGCTTGTTTATTTATAGTGGTACTACCTTTTCTTGACGTAAAGCTGTATGCAATATATACAGTAGCGAGAAAGAAATTCTACCACACCTTTAAGCGATTTTTGTGTTATTGCCCGTTTTTGACTGGCAGCCAGAGACATCTAATCTCCCAGTAGTTTTTGATGGAAAGATAATTACCATGGGCATTGGGGTGGAATGTAGGAGTGACGGGGATATACTTGCATGTACATGAGCAGTTGACCATTTCTCCAGTTCTAAATAACTGCGGTCCATACAATTCTTGCATATTTTTAGGATTTAAAACACATAAAAGCATTTTAGGATTTAAAACACATAAATGTATTTTAGGGTTTAAAATATTAAAAGTTCATGGCATATTGATAATCCAAGACTTATGTAAAAGTTTCGAAACATACAACATGTAATACTCATTCTTCTCCTCTCACAACAGGGCTGATCTTAGTATTACAATTTCTGTACGGACCAATTAACAATAATGGAACATACGATTTAATTTGTCCCTTTTCTTACGGACAGGATTGAGATGGACTGTTTTATTTTTGTTATAAACGCCCCCCCCCCCTCCCTCTCTCATCATCACCGAAAGATTTGGCGGTTAACTTAAAGAGATACCTGAAATTATTGGTCAGTTCACAGGGTTGTCTGGTTTTTTTTTTATTCAAGCGTTGTACTTTTAAATTTCTACATATGAAAAATCAATATTCGTTTACTTCTTGCTTCTTTCCGTGTTTAATAGTTGTTTTCACAGAACCTAATGCAAACATTATTGTCCCCTTGCTGTTATAAGAAAAAAATGGGGTGCGTGGTGTCGTGAGATAATACCCCAGCGTTAGTGTTTGCGTTTCGACTGTTGCGCAACTCCTCCAACACCGTTTGATGTAATAACCCCAAAACTTATATGATTGAAACTAATGGTTGATACACAACCGTTTAGTCTCGTGGTCTATCGCTTGCGCTCAGGTTGGCGAGTGTGATTGTTGGACGGAAGTAAAAATTGCTTAGAAGATCATGTGGACGTTTCGGTTCACTGCAAGGCCAGTATAATTAATACTTCGAGCAGTTATTGACCTAGTCAGATAGTTATGGACTTGTTACCATCTACATACCTCTATTCAAATCATATATTTCACTTAATATCATAAATGATTTGGAAATTTAGTATCCGAATTCAGAATAGCAGTATACATTAGTTAAAAATATGGTATTTTTTAAAAATTAATTTCATGGGGTTACAAATTTTATTTATTGTGTTCTTTCTTTTCTATCATTATCTCTTACTTGTAAAGTATATAAAGAAGTAAGTAACTGTAGTGTTATGTTTTATTGGACACGCCCTGCTGTGAAGATAACTCACGTTTATTTTCCGATTAAAGCGTAAACACGCCTGAAGTAAAATGGACAAATGTCACAGATAAAACTAAGCGCCGGGGGTGGGGGTGGGGCAGAAAGGATGTACTTGAAAATTTGAGTCATTTCTCTCATTAACAACAATCAGAGATACAAACAGTGAAAATATCACCTTTTTACATCCAGTATATATATATATATATATATATATATATATATATATATATATATATATATATATATATATACGTATATTTATCACGAAAATAAAATTTTTACTCTGTAGAAACACACTTTAGTGAAATAACTCAGGCGCAAGCAGATTCCTGGAACATTACTCATTTATTTCAACTGTTTTTACATCGTTTGTGACGCATGAGATATATAATTATACATCAAAGAAATTTACACGTATGTATTAACCTAGATAACAAAGTAAACAGCACCCCAGTGCACCCCTGATGACTTCATAAACAACGCTGCTGCCTGTACAGCTCGTTTAGATCATTTGACCTGTAAGGTCAGCCTTGTTTTGAAGTGTAATTAAGTAATATTTCGGTCGAATGAATGTCGGCGGAGAGAGAGAGAGAGAGAGAGAGAGAGAGAGAGAGAGAGAGATTACAGCAGAGTGGTCCAACTTCAGTCCCACGGGTACTTTTTTATGGAATATATGTATCTATCTAAGCCCATTACGGTTGACATTAACAAGAATATTAGAGCAGTACCAGTACTCTCCAGCCTCGACACAAAACGCAATCTGATACCGTCATTTGCTAGTTCGTAATACAGGGACTCGATTGCTATCTCTCATTTGGTATTCATCCACTAATAGTAGCTTTGACATTTCCTTCTATTCATATATGCACATTTCATATGTACGTTTTACATTATATGAATCCAACATTGTTGTTCCAGCACTTTTTCGGAAATGTTAGGAGTTCATGATTGTACATGTCCTGCTTTCACGTGAACATATGTACTTAATCATACATTTAGCACAGTAAACGTTGCAGAATACACGTCAAATCGCCCCATTGCAAAATCGCCCCCCCCCCAAAAAAAACGTCCCCACTTTCACAGGATCGCCCCATTTCAAAATCGCCTCATGACACAAACGCACCCATTTGAGAAAATCGGCTTGACTACAAAGATTTTAAATTTAAAAAAAAAGAAATATACTAAATTTATTTTATTTTTAAATAGTATTGATTTTGTTCTTGCCGTTTTCATTAGTTCGGTTATGTTCATTTATAGATCTATGTTTGAATTATACTATTTTAATCGTCTTTTTAATCAATGGTAAAACACCCGCCGATAATTAATACTTACGTATTGTTAAGGATACAAATAGTGGAATGCTTTTACTATTATAATTCATGGTTTTGAATTAAACCTTGATTGATTTTGTTCTTGTCATTTTGTAATTAGTTCGTTAGAATTAGAATGTTTACCGAATTTAAATTTCTTTAATTGATTTTTGCTTCGACTTTCAGGGTACCGGAATAAAAGTCGATAATATTTTATAAAAAAACAAACAAACCCAAAACATCGGGAGTCATGTCCTTTACACGGTGCATTGATAGTCCGGAAAACGCCGAACACAGAGAGATGCTTTGTTTTATTTTTGGCAGCGTTTCATGGCAGATGAGTAACAGCATGTCCCTTGACTGATCAAACTTAGAGCGGTGATTCTCAAAGAAATATTGACTGTTTACAGAATCATGCATGAACTATGACACTTAGTAAGATTTAAAGCCTTTTTCGGCTGTGTTTCTCTGCAGCTTAGGAACAACATTACGTGACTCAAACTTAAACACATTTGATAATCAGAGAAACAATAGATGTTTACAAAATCTTGTTTGGAGGATGAACGTTCATGAGATTTAAAGGTGTTTTCCGGCTGCAATTATGCGTTTTCCTGCAGCATTTATCAACCGGGCACCGTTTTCCAGCCGCATTTTTTGCTCAGATCAAACAGAATCAAATACTCCATCTCATAAAACAAGAACTTTATTAATAGTCATGTATATAAAATGACAATATTTATTTTTAGACTGTTTTATTTCCCATTTTCCAACTTCTTTCCGGCGTTTTCCGGTCTTTCTTTGGACCTTCCTTTACATGTAAAGGATAGGACCATGCATACGACCGGGAGGAATTTGGTTGTGCTGATCTCCTTTGCAATGTACTGGTCCCACAGATTGAAGATCTTGGTCTGGTTTGTGTGGGTATGTTGTCTCTGGTACCGAGATAGATAACTTGCCGTTAGACAAGAACTTTACCTGAATTGGCAGCGAGCTGGGTTCTTCGTGTAGCTTCTGGATTAGCTCATAGAAGGTGGTGACTATCATTGGATTTCTTGTTAAGACGAGGTGTCACCCCTTTACATCGTTATTGGTGCGCGTAGGTTGGCCAAACACAGTTCAGGTAAGTACATGTAATAATTATCGGTGAGGGGATAACAAATGATCAAAAAGATGATTAAAATATAATTCAAGCATGAATTAAAAATGTGGTCTAATTATCCTGAGATTTAAACAGATGGGAAGAACTTGGATGATGATATCATATTTCCTTTGCATGAAGAGTAAGTCTGTGCACAATGGTTGGTAATATCGTTATCACTGTGAGTTGTATAATTTAGCCACATCAAAGCCTATGTTTCTGTTCTTGCAGTCTTTGTACAGCTTTTTGTTTCAACAAACGTGAACGGATGTATTTGTTTGGGGTTTTTTAAAATCTGGATTTAAAAACAAAACAAAACATTGGATCAAAGAGATTCCTGTGCGAATTGATACATCGAATACGATGATTAGCTGGAGATCACATGTGTGCCTGCGGGGAGTGGTCAACTATCACGCCTAAATCGATTCCTATAAAAATACACCCACTTCCCTCCCGCCTTATATACATGCATTCATTCAGTCCAATTAAATAGGTGTAATTAATCAAGTGCGTACACCATCGTTTTGATTCTTGTAACTTTTATCCGGTCGTATGCTAAAAGAATTTAAATTAAGTCCAAGTTAAAGCATGAAGGGTAAATCACATTGATTTACATTTAATTATAAAGGTCATTAAAGGGATGAAAATTAGTCACTTTTACATTATTGGCTTCTTTTTTAAAATAATAAAGTCGCAATTTATCTTCAGTCTTTTCGTATTAAATGTAACCAATACAATATAACTTCAGGCTTTTTTTATTAGTATTAAATCTAGTTATACGAACAAAATAAACATCTAAATATAGAAAGATAATGTGTTTGTTTAATGTTATATATTATTTTTTTATACTAAAAATACATATTTTTAACCACTACATTAGCCTGTTCCCCTGGTGAAATCTTCCAATATTACTAAGCCCGCTTATGTTTCTGAGGTTGTTAGGTTATAATAAATGCAGAAAATGAAGCACATGGGGCGTTTTTGACTGGAATGTGTGCGATTTTTTTATGAAAAGTGGGGGGCGTTTTTGTCAGGGCTAGTTTTCATTGGGACGTTTTGAACTGTATCCCACATTACGCAATTTATACAATATTTTTAACTTGAAATTTTCAGGTAATAATAGAATATGCTTTCAGATTTGTGTGAGTTTTTATATGGCCCCTGGGGTGGAAGTTTTGAGCCAAAGAACAAGAGTTATACTAAAAGAACTGAGAAAAGATTAATTTTTAACACTGATCACGAACAGTGTTTTGTAGCAGGTCAAATATTAATTCGACTACCAATATTTGGGTTTTTTTTTAGCCATTGACAGACATTTCGCCAACTGATCTTAGCCATTTCAAATTGTATACTCAGTTATATTCTCAGGTGTGAATAGGTACGAATATGCAAAATAAGTTATATTGATAGTGATATCAACGGCCCTGCTCATGCTGTGAGTCACAGTGATGTAGATAACAACACTGCTCATGCTATGAGTAATAGTAATGTAGATAACGGTACATGCTCATGTTGTGAGTAATAGTGATGCAGATAGCGGCACATGCTCATGTTGTGAGTCACCGTGATGTAGATAACGGCACATGCTCATGTTGTGAGTCACTGTGATGTAGATAACAGCACTGCTCATGTTGTAAGTGATATTGGTGTTGATATTGGAACATGCTTATGTTGTGAGTAATAGTGATGTAGATAGCGGCACATGATCATGTTGTGAGTCAGCGATGTAGATCAACGATCATGTTTTGAGTCATAGTGATGTAGATAAGAGCACTACTCATGTTGTGAGTCATAGTGATATAGATAACGGCACATGCTCATGTTGTGAATCATAGTGATGTAGATAATGGCACATGCTCATGTTGTGAGTCATAGTGATGTAGATAATGGCACATGCTCATGTTGTGAGTCACTGTGATGTAGATAACAGCACATGCTCATGTTGTGAGTCACTGTGATGTAGATAACAGCACTGCTCATGTTGTAAGTGATAGTGGTGTTAATATTGGAACATGCTTATGTTGTGAGTAATAGTGATGTAGATAGCGGCACATGATCATGTTGTGAGTCAGCGATGTAGATCAACGATCATGTTTTGAGTCATAGTGATGTAGATAAGAGCACATGCTCATGTTGTGAATCATAGTGATATAGATAACGGCACATGCTCATGTTGTGAATCATAGTGATGTAGATAATGGCACATGCTCATGTTGTGAGTCATAGTGATGTAGATAACATCATTGGTTATGTTTTCAGTCATAGTGATGTAGATAACGGCACATGCTCATGTTGTTATTCACAGTGATGTCGATAACGGTACTAGTCGTGTCGCAGGTTTTCATTCTAAGCAGTGTTTACTGATCTCACAATATTGATCTATTCATGACTAACTCATTTCGCCTGCCAATCAATACTGAACCAGGGGTTATCTATTTTATGGCACAAAGGACGTCAGTAGGATGTGATTTGTACAGGCAAGTCAAACAGACATCCTGCTAAGCTATACACAGTTTAAAATATTGATCGGAAATATTGGTGATTTATGATATTTGATACAAATATAGATAGTGCATGATTTATAGGTGGCAATCGTCTGAAACTGTATAACAGTGGCTCTGATGTGTAACATATTTCCCCCTCCCCATATAATTTATCGTGAACATCTTTGATTGATTGATTGATATTATTATTATTATTATTATTATTATTATTATTATTATTATTTGACGTTGCCTGTATTCGTTATAGGGTTGTGTAGCTAACCACTGACAATCTAAATGACATACCTCTTCATGAAACTGGGGAGCAAAAAAGTATAAAAAAAACTCTGGCCTTCAAATAGTTTGACAAATTATTCTTGCTCAGATTTTTAGAGGAACAATAACTTTGTTTATCGACCATAATAGTTAAAAACAAATTATCTTGAGGTAAAAGAAAACAAATATTCTGGTTCGAATAAAAAAATCCCTTCCACAATTAAATCGTTGGTCCCAAAGTTTGCCATGAATAAGGGAGGAAGAGACTTGGCATGACTGTTTCTTTGTATGTGTTGACATAGCTTGATTCCAATGAGAATGGCTGATAGTTTAAGGTAACCCATTGTGCTTGATTGAAATCATCCAGTTGTCTTCAATGTTTCAATCAACCTACTCAGCTTGAATGAAACCATCCAGGTTGACATCAGTGATTTAGAGCTTTTTCCCCTGTGTATCTAGTATACAACGTAGAATATTTTCATATAATACGGTAAATACACTCCAGATGTAATTTTACCTTATACCAATGTTCACGTACAACTTCCTCGATGGAGCTTTCGCTTCGCTCGAAACGTCACGACAAGTTAATTTCTTAAATGAATTTACAGATACGTTTGTTCATATTTTGACCTCATTCTCCATTAAATGCACAGAAGGTAAAGGAGAATATATAAATTGTACGTCTGAGCAAGTAAATCTCTAAATGTTATCGTTCATGTTATTAACGGTACCAAAATTTATAATGTGGAATTACTTAGTACCGTTAATTAGCGTTCTCATTATACTAATGGCTTTCAAACTATACTGTCATAGCTATTTTCTGGCATTATTTCGAACCAGCTCAGCACTGATATAAACCATAAACCGATAAAAATTAATCATTTAAAACTTTTCTTAACACAATCTCCGATATGTAATAAATCAACATACCAATATAACAGTGTATTCATTGGAGGTTGTGTCATATTTAACAGTTCTGATACGTTAATATTCCTTTACCTCATAGAATTTAAGGTCAGAATTTAAATTTCTCGTTCAAATTATAAAATTCATTGTTACTAACGTGACATAAGACTTCTAATGACAGATTCGTGACATTGCGCAATTTTTACATGTTTGTTGAGAAATTTTATCATATTCAATACTGAAGCTGAAATTTTCATGTATCGGAAGATTTTTGACTGATAATGCTGGTTAAGGGAACGGATTTTGGAGATAAAAATTCCCCTTTCATTCCCATATGCTTAAATAATAACCTTAAAAAAATTCTTAATCTGCAGTAGTATAGAACTGTAGCTGTATATAAACAAAGATATACACTGCCTCTTATGCCGTACTCCTGCCCGTCAGTGCCTCGGCCAGTCTCTCTCTCTCTCTCTCTCTCTCTCTCTCTCTCTCTATATATATATATATATATATATATATATATATATATATATATATATATATATATATATATATATGTTCCGTCCTCAGGTGACGGTCCCTTTCCTACAGCATTTCAGCGCTGACTCACAAGACTGTCAATGTGTGCGCCGACTAAGATGATCAGACTCAGCCCGGAGCATTTCTATTGCTCCTTTCTCTTTCGCCAGATCCAATGTCAGGTTTTCTCGGCCTGTTTGCAAAATTCGGTGACTATATTCCTGCAGCTAGGTCCCCTATTGCCAATGACTCCCATGGTACGCCAAAAGTTCTGTGCTGCAAAGCAACGGCGTCCTTCTTCCATCTGTAGGATTCAGGCCTTCCATCCATTCCGTTGGCATTCATGGATGAGTTGCTGATACATGGCCAATTTCCTCTCATGGATCTCCTCCATTCTAGCATCCCATGGCACTGTCCGTTTCAACAAGATCATTATGTTTCATACCTTCTGACTAGAGTACCGTAGCAGGGCTGAGGTTGGCGGTTTTACATATGTACCTTGGGGAATCGAACTGTCTTTTCACATTTGCTTGCATTTTCCAATCCGGAGCTGCCCTCAGGATGCCTCTTGCTTCAGTATTTTACATTTGTGTCTCGCCGCTGCTCTCATAAGTTTCTGTTGATTAACACTCGTTCACCGTTGCAGCTTTTCCCTGCTTATCAAACTCCTGTCTCCCGCTCAAATCCACCGAGGCATTTATATCTTCCCCACGTGGTTGCACTCGTTTTCATCCTCTAGCACCTCTAGCACTATTGTGTGTATTCCGATTATCTCTTCCCCCGTCTCATCCTCAATCGTTAGTAAACTTTGCACGTAGCTTGCATTTGGGGCAAGGACGAAACGTATTGATTTCGGGCTCGAAAGGTCACATACGAAGTTCACAGGGCATGAACGAAAATAAACTGTTTCCCACAATAAGTTAACCTGCATATCAGACAAACTGACAAAACTTTGTAAATGGCTTGCACTTGAGATTAAAAAGGCAACTATTGATTTTCAGCAAAAAGTTCAAAGATCAAGGTCATAAATTTCAGGTAAAATATTGATTTTTGTCCTGTCAGTCCTTCAAGGCAGTAAACCCTCGCTATTTACGAATCCCTTAGTGTAATGAATACCCGTACTGGATCCCAGAGAGTCCTTATACATGATGACAGTACTGCGTTCTGACGCATACATAATTGTGACAAACGATTCACAATGGCTTTAATTGTTCGTTATAGCGAAAAACTACTGTAGAGTGATAACTTGTTAGACTCAACAGAATTTATAAAAATTTAGCAAAAACATTTGACCAGATTCATCATTGTACCAACTATGTGAACAGCTTAAGGAATTTGTTAGGGAAGACAAAATACAAACTTTTAATCTGTTTCCCCCCCCCCCCCCGAAAAAAGCAAATCTACTACCAAATCGCCACCTGCAAATATAAGGGCACGTCAGATTTTGAATCGTTTCATTTGTTTGATAGTGGGGTGGCGAATATCAAAATTCCAACGTCTGGTGGCATGTATTTTAGTACATAATGGTATCCTTGCTAAAGTTGATGCTGTCGTACTAGACATTACATCTAGTATGGCTGCTACTCAAGAACCGTTCTTCTGGAGGATTTATGTGGCCCCTACGAAGAAATTCTTACAAAGATAAAGTAATAATCGAAAGAAAAAGAAAAAGAAAAAAAACCAGACAAAATCATTTACAATTTAATAAAAGTCCATAAACTTTTCTACATGGCAATATACCTTGGTGAGGCATTCCTGGACATGAAAGGTACCGGTTCATGTAGGCATTATTTTCAATGAGGAGTTATCTGTGCCTGCGTCACCGCTGTATGAAGCAGTTAGGTTGACAGGAAACAGCTTTTCTCTCTTCCCTGTAGCCAACCCATATTTATACTCTCATGTGATTGCTTTCATATTTTATGCGTTTTGTTTCATTTGCATTATACCATAGGTTTACTTGTTAGTTTCACCATGCGAGTCACATTATCGAGGTCAGTGTGGTTTAAACACGATGGCTTCTTTCGAGTTCATTTGTAAATTTTAGATGTTCTGTTTGTTGCCTCATTATGAATCTGCTTGGAGTTGTTTTTATTAGCTCTTCAGGTTATAACAAGAAGATCTTATGTCATGGCCAGTTGTCCGTCCGTGAGTTAGCATAATTTTTGTTATCGCTACTCCTCTTAAACCACTTTTAGGATTACTATAAAACTTTACACAGATTCAACTAATGGTCTTCTTGGTCGTAAATGAAAATTGATGATGACTGGAAATCCAATATGACCCCCATAGCGACCATCTTGATAATCATGTTGTCGCTTCTTCTCCTGAAAGGATGGTCATATTAACACGGGGATTTTAGTTCAAGATTTCGTGACTTCTCCAGAACGGAAGGATTGTCGACATGGCGTTGTGCCAGAAGACTTCATGTGATGTCTAACTGATCCTAATTGAAACTTGTTCCTCACGGACATCCATTATTGCCTGCAAAGTGGCAATCTTGAAAATGTTGTTATTCTTACTCCTTCTCAGTGGACAGACATTTAAACACGTGGTTTCACTAAAAGACCTCTTAAACGTCTAATTGACACTAAACAAAAATTGTGCCAAGCTGACATCCAAATATAGCCGCTATGGTGGCTATCTTGTATTCTTTATTATCGCAACTCCTCCTGCACGGAAAGTTATCAATATGGGACTTTCAACAGAAGACTCATTATGACGTCTAGTTGGTCCTAAATAAGAATGGTGCTGATCTGACATCCAATATGACCGCCATGGCTGCTATCTTGAGACTTACAAAAATGGTACTAACAGCTGCCTCGCTTGGCGCTCAGCATTTAGAGGTTAGTGTTAGGACTCGTCGGCCTGGTGTCAGGATAATGTGACTGGGTGGGACATCATGCTACATGTCTGCGGCATGATGCCCCAGTGCTAGACATCACTATAAACTGCCACACTGCAGACGTCGTAGCGATATCACTGAAAAATTGTTAAAGCTACGTTAAAATCCAAATCACACACACACACACACACACACACACACACACACACACACACACTATCTTGAAATTACTAACCCTCCTTAATGGAAAGTCATACTGAGATGGGGATGTCACCCAAACATTTCTCTTGATATTTGGTTGGTTCTTAAATAAAACTGTACCACTCTGACCTCTAATCTGACATCCATTGGTAATTTCTGTGATTGGATTGCTGTAGCAGGACCGATAATTCATGCATTCGTAACTTCTCGCTCAATCCGTGTTTCGCAAATAGCCGAAGAGGTGCAAGTGGCAACTATCGCCCGACATTCGTAGTAAGATCCGTAAGATTGACACTAGAGTTGCGAGTAGAGGATTAAGTTGGTCTTAGATGACAATGTTTCTGATCTGACATCCACTGTGGCCACCATGGCAACCATCTTGAAAATCTTGTTATCTTTACTCTCCCTGTATGGATGTTAATAGTCACCTTTTCAACCTATTGTAATCCTGCCAATCATTTCTAATCATTTTTCATGACAGCAGACATTTTCGTTGAAAGGGAAGTCAAGATATTGCAGTTTGAAATGGATTGAAGGGTACAACGATAAGTAATTTGAATCGTGAAAGAACACTTGTTCGACTATGTTAAAATTTATCCGAAAGAGAACATTTCCTGGAGAGGTCCTAAAGGGTGGTAACAGATATATTTGTAGGCAAACATAAATCTCTTTTATCTGATTTTAATGGTAGTTTCCTCTCATGGTTATTTTTCAGAAGTGACGGATGAGATATTTGTGGCTATTGTATATTTCTGGTCTTGAAGACTGTGTATGTATGTATGGACTGATATATAATGTCGCCACAAATACAGTGACAAAAATATTATTCTGAGGAGCATCCCAGATCTGATGTCCAACTGGACAACTTTATATTGTATACTTAAATATTATTCTATATTCAAAATTCACTAACATTACCAGTCTATTGTTTTAGTGAACATTTCCTTCAGTCAGCTTTGGGAGAAGGGGAGTAGGTGTTATGAACAGTTTTTGACCTTCTTAACTTGCATAAATTAGTGTCTGTAGGCCTTAATGGTGTTCCTGTCCCCCTCTAAACAGCCTTGAACTTGATTACCTGTTAGGCTGTTGACCATGCATGTATATAAGTAGTTGTATGGGTTGTTAAGGACAACATGTTATCTTTTCAAGAAGGGCTAGAGACAAGTATTTACTTTGAATGGCGGTGAATTAAACATACAACACTTTACAGTTAATTAAAAAAATGAAATGTCTCATTACGCCCCTTCATGTAAGAATCTCGAAACCTTAGTTAGAAAATAGTAATAAACATTATTATTTTGGGGGATTGATAATAAGATGGATAAAAATACCTTTATTGTGTCAGTAAGAATCCTTAAGTTATGAAAGTCATAATTTGTTTGAATTATTTTGAAACCTCTTTTGATTATGAATTGAAATAACTAGCTGATGTTTGACAATAATTTATATATGAATCTACCTTATATTATTATTGCAGGTAGAATATTTACCTTGGAGAGCCTCCAAGGTTGCTGGGGGCGATTGTTTAATCTAATTTTGTATTCTTTTCAAGTTATAAAGCTATATAAAGCTTACAGGATAAAGAAAGAGACGTGCTTTTAAATTAGGAAGCTAGTTTCATGTCTTATCAGTCATATATTATAATATTTATTTTAATATTAACCCTTTACAAACCCCAGAAAATCTTCGAAACCCAATTGCACGAGTTGCACTCAACTAACGACATTCTTTTATAAATATACACTATTTAATTGCATGAAAATCGTGATGCGTTTTAGTTGGCAGTGGCAGATCGGAGTGAGGGTGGGGTGGGGTCTTGAATGGAAATGGTGTTAATATAATATCCAATATGGCAGATATCGTTACTCCTCCAAACGAGAAAGTCATATCTAAATGGGGTTTCCACCACAAGACTTCGTATGATGTCTTGTTGGTCCCAAATGAAAATGGGGCCAATCTGAAATCCAATATATATTAACAACGGCAGCTACTTTGAAAATCTTGTTATTGCTGAAGAATATCAAAGATGGTTTCAACACTTAGCACTAAAAGAAAGAAGTGGTCTTATTTTGAATCTCAGGACATTGTTTCGGCCAGCATGGTCATTCCCTTCACCATGACCAGTCATAATTTCTACCATGACTGACATATTGTGCTAAAATATGTCAGAAGTCTTATGTTGTGGACTTTTCAGATGATGCCACCTTACTAAAAAGGCTACTTTGCACAAAAAGAAAATAACTGACACCCGCCATCAATTTCATTTTAATATTTACAAAGATTTAATGTTTATGTAAGTTCATTACGTAAGAAACAATGAATTAACAGTTGGTTTAAAGTTTGAAACACATTCAAACTCACACAATCTGAATGTCAGCTGCACTTTTTTAATTGGTTAAATTAAGCAGAAAATGAGCGACGAGAATATTAGCAAATTCGCAGCGTGTTCATACTGATTTTTCGAGGTCCTGCTGCAAAAATAGTTATGATCTGGTTAACCAAAATGAAATCAAAATAGTTAAAATCAGCACTTAAAATTAATTAATTACGAGAATAACGGGGAATTTTCTACACTCGCAAAAGTATCTGACCCATGCTTTGGAGCAAGAGAATCTATTTGTAATAAAATTTTCATGAATAAATTATGAAACTGGTACTTGTTAATGAGTTATAATTGTTTGTGTGTAATTTTTTTTTTCGGATTTGGGACCTTTAGCGCCTTTTGGCCCCTTTGAATCCCATTGAATCTCTTATGGTCAGTCAAACCGGGACCTGTATTCTCAAAATTAAAGCTTATTTTCAGTCCTCAAAATTATATCTGACATGAGTTTATTTAGGTAAGTGAGATTTAGCAGTTCTGAAAGGAGGTTCAGGTCAAGAAAATATGGAAGTTCTTTGATTCGTTTTAATTCTTTTTAAAATTACAAAATTCCAAAGGGTTGGAATCATTTTAGCAATTTAAATAATACGAAGGTTAGGGATACAGTCTAGCAGTTTAAATAATACCAAAGTTGCTTATAAAACTTTAACTCGATCTAAATCATAAATGTTCCAAAATGTTGAGTTTTAGTAGTTTTATTTTTATGAAGAGGGGATCAACCAGAATGTCGGAATTAGTTTTAGGGGGTTTTTTTGCCTTAAATATTTGTGCTATTCTGTTACCGATACAAACCGATTCTAAGTATGATTTTTAATTTTGGAGACGTGGGTTTCTGTATAGCTCGCACAATGTTGTGACTACGGGGCCTTGCATCTGCGATAGACTTAAAGACAATCTGAAGTTGTAATGCCAGAACTCCCAAGCCTAAATACAGATCAGTGTTGTGGCCACCAGTCTAAAATTTGCAATACACGGAAAGGCCAATACAAGTTGTAACGCCACAGTTCTCTGATACAGATCAGACAGTGTCGTGATCGCGGGATCTAACATCAGTGATACGCTTAAAAACGATTGCAAGTTGTAACGCGAGAATTCCCAGTGATGATACGTCGTTAGGTGCAGAAGTCTTTCCTTTTCAGTGGTATGCTTGCTGGACCCTCGATCAAAGTTGGTACGTCAGAGCTTCAAATAATTGTAAACTGCATTATTATAACAAGTTTACAAATTAACTGAATTAAGAGTTATCTTTTTGAAATGATTGAAAATGATAGGTATACAAGAATATGACGCGACTTTGCATTGAGTAACACTACAGGGATTTATTGAAACAGGACAGTACAATGAAATGCAAGAGGAAAAATAATTTGTCATCTATGCTAGCATTATATAGTTTCGACTTTTTCGTATTCTTAGGTTTTTAAAGAAAAACAAATTCACAGGTTTTCATCACTGGTTATACTATTTTAAAAATTACATTGTATAGCTTAGGCACTATTAAAGAAATTTTAACCCCCTTTATTTTGGTGCATATTGGTGGGTGTAATTTGGGTTATAGAGTATACAGTTTGGCCGTACACCAGATGTGCACCTATAGAAAAAACTGCTTGGTCATTTTCACTTCCTGGACTTCAGAGGTAAATTGTAAAATAAACAGCCCAATACCTTTTCCTTTTATTTTTTATGTATTGTGTAATTCATTCATTGCACTTTCAGAAGCTGGCATTGTCTAGTCTGGCAAAATTCGATTTCCCTGTTTTGATAAATGCTAATGTTAGTGTGTTTTAGGCTAATTGTGGCTGATTTTTCGAGCACATGGGAGCAGCCATTTTGGTTAGCTGTGTGCTCAGATCATGTACACTTTCCACAAGTACAATATCCAAAGAAATTTCAGCCACAGTATATGCAAGTAACATAGAGGTATGCCAACATACTCTCCATTGTGCGTGTAGCAAATGGAAATAACTTTACCTTATACCTGTCTATCTATCAGAAATGTATAGTATCTGCAGAGCGTCCTCTATACAAAACGAATTTCATTTTTGTAGTTGTTTGTCCCATCTTGTGATCATTATAGGGATTATTTTGAAACAGACGTTTTAGAAACACGCATCTTGGGAGGCTTGCAAGGGCAAGCAGATTGCATTCATTAGTCGACTCTTACAACACTGGTTGGGATGGCACCGTTCCAAATATGCATATCTTCCGGGATTGTTCAACTGCCTGATATTTTATAAATTCAGCAATTTCAAACTTTAATAAGCACACATTTTTTTCAAAAATGTAGTTTTCTTTTAACTTTCCATACTTTTCACATTATAAATGAATTTTCACTTGTCTTCAAATGTATAACAGTTGCAGTTTTAAAGAATCCAATTTTCCATTTAATATTCTGATAACGCCCATATTCAATTAGTAGGATATACTTTATTTATATTCTTTATATTTGAATAAACTTCATTAAATTATACTGAATATCAAACACATCAATGAGATATCTACACAAAAACCATTTTGATGAAGACTAAAAAAAATGTAATGTAAACATCTTGCGTAGTTGGTTAAGCCAAACGTACAGGTTCGTACAATTCTTTTCCAACTAAACGTACACCAGTTGGTTTTAACACTTCAAGTATCGTACAACTATTGGCAACATTCCTACAAAATATGGTTATTAGTGTTAGTAGGTTTTAACTAATACTTAAATATTCCCAGTTTTATATTTATTTACGGTGGAAACTTTCAAAACTCAGAATTAACGATATAATGTGTGGACATTTTGTGTACACCGAGAACTTCCTTACAAAACGTTTTGTGATTGTTTTCGTTGCGCAGAGCTGAATAAAACCCCAAACTTCCAAGCATGATATAGAACACTCTGAACGTAAATATTTAACAAATGTCACCGGTTTCAATGTTGAAATAATACTGGCTAAACGTTTTACGATTTATTTCATTGCAACGCAAGATGCTTTTCGGCTACATGAACCTTACCATTGTAGTATAAAAGATGAACCAATTAGGAAATTGATAAAATAATTTCTATAACTTCCATTTTATAATACTATTTTTCATCGGACTTCATTTACAACCATTTCTGAATACGTGTAAACATCTTTCTTTCTCAGTATTTAATTCCATTTGCCATTAAATATTTATTGTAAATTCTCAACACTATCGGAAAAATAATTACGTGTCGTCAGCATACGTTATAAAAATGTGTTTTTACTTGTACAGAAGAATAGCAATGTTAATAAATTCCTGTTCAGAATCATTCCCACATTATGTAAATAACAGTCGTGTAACACTCTACGTTATTATTAAATTATTTTGATTCTTAAGAAATTTACCTTATGCATAATTCCATTTTCTTATACAAATTTATCAACACGCTTAACCTTCTACAACATATGCCATGTTTTGTTACCAGCTTACTCAGCAAACTTGGAGATCATATGAAACGCTTAGCTTTAATCAATAAAACAATAACATAATCAATTTTATTCATTTGTTGCTGTTGTAATAAACATATGTAGAATAAAGACGACATCTACTGTTCTCATTCTTTGGACGAATCTTAATGGTCCATCAGTTAATGTATTTTCCTTATTTTCCCATTTCATGATGCGACACTTCGCAATTGTGCTAAACAGTTTAGCGACATTATTTAGTGAAATTCCTCTAAAATTGTTATCCTGGTCTAGGTTGACCCTTTTTATGTAATTGTATAATGATATGTTTGTACCGGTTCAGGAAATTTATTAGAAAAATTTTAGAATCAATGGCGTCATCACATTTTGACACTTCACCAGAAATTAATTGAAAACGGAGTATTCACCGGGACTTTTTCCTGTTTTAGAGAAGGAATTTCGTCTCTCTAGTGTAATAAATTAGGCAGCTTTCTAATATTGGCTAAAAGCGGAGATTATTTTGTAATAAAATTAGGGTATGTTCTATTTGTTATTACGTCTCCGTTTATAGTTTTGTTTAGATTTCAGTAATTACGGTGAATTTATTGATTATGGGGAGTCGGTGATGCGATAATATTTCACAAATGGAATAATTAGCCAGTTTCTAGAAACAGAAGTCATGGGCAACATTCACGACACTTTACGGCAGCATGGATTAGTGTCGCAAAATGGATCAATTCCAATTAAAAAGACTCGGGATATTGTAATGTATAAGTGTTTCGTACATTGAAACACAAATGATTCGTTGCATTAGGTGTCTGAGGCGTGATTTTTTGGTGCATTGCATGAAGTATTAAACTTCTCCGTTTACAGACTTACTGACTAGTCATACAAATGTGAAATAAGAAAAGCAATGCAAGTATGAAATTTGAGCTTCATGACGTGCGATCATTGGGTTAAAATCATTGTAGCATTTACGCATTGAAGAACACCACAGTTGACAACGACTGTTGTCTTGAGGTCCTTGGAAACTGGAAAAACAATGAAACTCAAGCCGGACTCACGCAGGTGTTTGTTTAATTCCTAGATAGTGAGATTCCTTATGTGTGATAATTTGTTGCACATATTAGACGAATCCTTGAATGATGCTTTTCAGGAATTTAGTCTCAATTTTATGGTAGTCATATACTGTTTACCTTAACTGATTTCCCCCGTGTTAATATAGCCTGCAGAAGAAATAAGTCGCTGTCACATATTTGCCCTGTGCAGAACTCAAGACCTAGCATTGTTCTGGACGTTGAACAAGGTTCTCGGCATGTAAACTAGAAAATACTTCTGATGCAAAATATCGTTAAACAAGTTTGAGGACAAGACTCACACGGGACTGAAGTTTGTGCTGACCATAATATTATTGTGTTAAAATAAAAAAATATTGTTATCCCCGCGTTTTAGTGTAGTGGATCTTGCCTTTTACTTGTCTGTCTGATTCCCTGGCTCCTTTTATACCCTAGGGTAGAATTCTATAAAATTTAGTACTTGTCGATATGATAATCATGTGCAAGAGGGGATACTATATTTCGCCTTCTCCTTGGTGTTTATTGGAGGGAGTCTTAAGGGAGGTATATCAAAAATTGCATTACAGAAACGCTGTAAGATATTTTTGTCAAACACATTGCTTATAATCTTAAATAGAAGACATATAATATAGAAGTGATGGATTTTAAATCACGACCCTTGGATAATGGAGGGGTGAGATATGGGTCAAGGTTGGATTTGGGGAGATAAAAACAACAATATTATTCTCATCATATGACGCAGTTCACTAATTCAGTTAAACACTCCATTAGTTCTTTGCGGTGTGACAGGTAGGGACATCATATGACGCAGTTCACTAATTCATTTAAACATTCCATTACTTCCTTACAGTGTGACGGGTAGGGTTATTATATGATGCAGTACGCTAATTCATTAAAACACAGTATTATTCCTTTACAGTATGACAGGTTGTGACATTATATGACGTATCACAGTAATTAATTTAAGCACTATTACTTTTTTACAGTGTGACAGGTAGGGTTATTATATGACGCATTACACTAATTTATGTAAGCACTCCATTATTCCTTTGCAGTGTGACAGGTGAGGACATCATATGACGCAGTTCACTAATTCATTTAAACATTCCATTACTTCCTTACAGTGTGACGGGTAGGGTTATTATATGATGCAGTACGCTAATTCATTCAAACACAGTATTATTCCTTTACAGTATGACAAGTAGTGACATTATATGACGCAGTACACTAATTCATATAAATACTCCATTACTTCCTTCCAGGGGTCCCGGTGGCCGATTGGTCTATAAAGCACTCTCCTTTAACGATCACTGCAATCTCATCTGTCTGCGTAGGATTGGGTCTTGGGCTCGGTCTATGGAGGTATGTGAGAAAGATTGCCAGTAGCTTCCGGTGGGTCGGTGGTTCTTCCCGGGATATTCCCGGGTCCTTCCTCCGCCAGTTATACTGGCCGCCATGTATAACCATCCCCTCATGTGCTGAAAAATGGCGTTTAGCCCACAACAACATCTTCTTTACAGTGTGACAGCTATGTATCTTACCGAAATTTGCTAATTAGTTATGCAGGCACTAATCAGGCTACAACAGCGGTTATTAAAGGTCAGGGTCATATGTCAAACAAGGGATCTCACTAAAAATGGACACGATTTTGCTTTTGAAAGATCGAAGTGCGTAGAAAGTAAAAACAACGCTGCTATAACAACACTTGCCATACGCAAGCGTAATTTTCGAAAAAAAAAAAGGAATATCCTGGTTTAACCGCAACAACCAGTTTTTGTATATTAAAATAATGATCATAACAATATATCACTGACATGACCCGCTATGACATTCTACCCTAATTCATTGTATAAAGGATAGACGAATCATGGCTAGCGAAGATCGAGCTATGTATTCTGTCGCAGTTAAGAGGTTAATAAAAAAAACTTCGATCTACATAAAAGTGAATGTTTTGTTGATTAGATCTGATGTTAGAAAGGAAGATAATTGGAATTATAAGAATTAAATGATCATGGTTGGGCATTTATCGATGTGTAAATTTTACTTAATCACTCACAAAGTTAAAATAAAGTCCTCCTTCGAACTTTATTTACTTTGTGAGTGATTAGGTAAAATTTACACATCGATAAATACCCAACCATGATCATTTAATCCTATAGCAATTTCGTGCATTTTAACGTCACACATGGCAGAATCATGACGTCGGAAGTGACTATATAGTCTCTAAATTTAAATGATTACGTATTTCAAGCTTTAACTGGTAAAGTAATCCAATAACGTCATGTGTTCATTAAAGACTTACATTTTGCTCATCCCATACAAATTATATGAATCTCGTTGGGTAATTTTACAGTTTGTTTATCGAGGCTCCCCAAAATATAAAATTATTCGACTTCTTTCATTAATTCATATGTGCAATTAATATCAAGCATGATTTAAGCGAATTAATTCTTTCTTGACTAATGGGGACAGTCGAGGTTGTACGGTATAATCACAGAGTAGTTTAAGACAATAATATGATAAATCTACATTATACATAGAAAAATAGCCAATATAGGTCATGGGTTCAATTTATTTCTTTTTTTCCTTTGATTTCTACATTGGACTTCTTGTTACATATCGGTAATATAAACATGTATAATGTTCTTTTTTATGGATTTTTATCGTCTGTATATTGGTGTGTCTGCTTGTTTGTGCGCGATAACATCGTTAACGCATATATTTAGATGATTGGACACATTTTTATACAATAAGAATTAAGCTGAAGATTGTTTATTTGTCCTGATATTGGAGGATCAGCTTATTTGCACCTGTAAAGTAATCAAATTCCACAGTTGCTTTTTAACAAAACAAAACAAACAAACAAACAAAAAAATCAGTCAAAAATTCGTTCATGGACAAAACGTTTTTAGCGTGCTTGAAAACGTGTTCTGCATTCCGATAACTCAAGATCCCCATCATTATCCAGGATATATGGTGTAGCCTATATTGACCTTCTTATGATAAGGTAGTCAAAACACGCATTACAAAGCCATCTCTAGGAAGTATATATGTACATGTGATCCCTTTACACCGAACTTCTTGCACTACTCCAAAATTGCCCAGGACAAACAAACAAACACACACACGTACGCAAGCACACATTCATCCGAAGATCTAGTTGGTCGTAAAGGTTATGACGATGCGCAGACAGTCAAGATATCAGCCCTCTTTAAAATCATATTATCGCTACTTCTCTGGAATGGATGGTAAGATCTATATGGTATTTTCACTAAAAGATTTTTTATCGTGTATAGTTGGATCTAGATGAAAATTGTATCACCCAGACATAATAATCTTGAAAATCTTGTTTTGGCTACTGCTCTCGAATGCATGATCATCTCAGTATGGGGTTTTCACTAAAGACTTTTTTTTTATGACGTTGCGGAGATCCTAATGAAAATGGTGCCGATATGACGTCCAAAATAGCTGCCACAGCAGCCATCTTTAAAATCTTTGTAACGCTATGTTTTCTAAAGAGAAATTCATATCGACATCGAGTTTTCACCAGAAGACTTCTTATCATGCCTAGTTGATCTCCAATGAAAATGCTGCCAATCGGACATGCAGTAACCACAGCGGCTTTCTTGAAAATCTTGTTATCGCTACTCTGTCGGAAGGAATAGTTATATCATTCTGGGGTTTCACCAAAAGACTTTTTATGATATCTAGTTGGTCTTTAAGAAAATGGTACCAATCTGGTATCCAGCATGGCCATATCATCAGTCGTCTTGAAAATCTCGTTATGGTATTTCCTCCTAAATGGAAACTCATGTCGGCATAGGGTTTTCACCGGAAGACTTCGTACGGTGTCCTTGTGGTCCAAAATGACATCCAATATGGCCGCCACCGAGGCTATTTTAAATATCTTTTTGCTACTTCTTTTAAATGGAAACCCTGATCAACATTGGGTATTCAACAGAAGACTTCTTATCATGTCTAGTTTGTCCTTTATTGTTACGTATATGTAATTTAATTACTTGTGTGTTAGTTTTAAATTTTTTTATTTATTTTATTTTTATTTCATTACATGTTGTTGTAATAACTTTATTCACTGGATTTGACATTTTTTCCAGAAAATTCAGTTTTCTTTTTAGCCTGATTTAAAACGCAGTAGTATTGCTACATTATATTTTTAGCTGACCTAGTTCCTGACCTTGGTTTAGAATTCGTAAACACAGAGTGAAAATCATTGGTTGTAATCAAGGTCATTCTTGGCTTGTGTCAGCTCTGTTGTAAACAACCTTTATTTAAAATTCATTTCCAGTGTGGGAATCATTGATTCTTAGCTAAGGCTATACTAGCCTACGTGCTAATTGACATATTATTTTACTGCGTTGTTCGCGCTAAGTGACCACGTGACTCCACCATGTGATCTAAAATTGAGGGTTAAAACAGATGTTTTTAGTGTTTTCAGTCAGTCGTAAATTAATACCTTCGGAGCTCAGAGGTATTTTGTGTTGTGACCAGTTCGAGTTAGTTTTATTTTATTTATAATAATTTATATTCCCTGGAAAATACCAGTGCTCATAAAAATTCTTGGACAAAGACATTTATTGGAATTTATTCGGAATTGTAAAGCCGGAATATTATTCTTGATTCATAAAATTCAACATGGAATTGTTGACACATCAACGCAAAACAGGATATAGAGGAAGTCATCGCCCTCCATCTTGGAACTTCATCGGATTCGAACTTTGATTCATTTAGAACTTTTTAGTGATAGGACTTATATTTTTAAATTCTAGGATTAATTTTTGGATTAGATTCACAAACCGTAAGTCCTTATTTATATTTTTACCTTGTTTTCTAGGGAAATAAATTATTTTTGTTAAATTTTACGAAGCTTGTTGGCTTCACTCTTTTCTTTGTTACTTTTGTACGAGCCTACACGTAACACTTTATGAAAATGCCGCTGATCTGACGTCCAGTATGGCTTCTATGACTGCAGTCTTGAAAATCTTGGTATTACTTCTGTTCCAAATGGAAGGTTATATTGACATGGGGTTTTCACCAGAAGAATAATTATGATATATATTTGATCATTAATGAAACCTTAAATATGACTGTAGTAACGAATATACTGAAAATATTGTCACAAATTCTCCTGAATGAATCATCATATTAACACCTGGTTTTCACCAAAAGTCTTTTATTGATTTCTATCTTGTCCTAAATGAAACTGTATGGCTGCCACAGTGGCTAATTGTTTGAAATCTTATCGTCAAGGAATATCAGATACGATCTGAACACCCAGCAGTTAAAAAGAACAAGTGGCCTTATTTTGAATTTAAGGCAATTCTTTTCGGACATTAGAGCGCCAGTCCCTTCAAGTGACTCTCGCTAAGAAGAAAAACGTTAAAGACGGTTGTACTGATTTGGGTTACCAGTTTGGATAGATAAACAGCTCTGAATGCTGAAATTTAAATGATTTGAATAACTTTGAAATTTCTTCCATTTTCTGCAATATATCAGGCGGACCTTATTCATATGTCAATAGATACATTTGAAATCCTCTGCTGACCTGAAATATATTTGAAATTGAAGATAGTTCTCATTAATTTCTCCACAAACCTGGAATTTAATTTTTTTAAATGGCTTTAATTTTGCATTTGTCAGTAATATAATTATTATTTATTCCCGTTCCTTTATAAAGGTATTTACCTGAAGATGATTATTAACTTAATGCATGTTATTGAACATAAAAAGAAATTGTTAATTGAATGCATTTTATTAAAAATAAAAGAAATTGTTAATTTGATGCATCTTGTTGAAAATAAAAGAAAGAGAAATAGGACTTAAATAGTGTTCAAGAAATTTTAAGTCATTTAAAAGTATTATTTCGCATCTGTGATGTCACCAGAACCAGGAATAGTATTAAGCTTGTGGTGAGTTTTCTATTCTGACAGTAATCTTGAAATGCTCAAAACTCAGAAATATCATGGCATAATTTGGTCACCTTTTCAGCACTGTTCGTGTCAAGATGTTCTCTTTATTATTGTTATATTTGTTTCTAAGCTTCGGTGTCACTTAAAGTCAAATGATTTTAAAACATCAAGAAAATAACTGCAAATAAAAGGTAAAAATACATAACTAAGAATATTTTGAAAAACTTGTGTGACGGACCACTTGGCCTTTTATAAACTCGTTTTGTTAATGTGGATGTGGATGTTTTTAAGAGTTTTCTCAGTGATTTAGAATAATAAGTCAAGTTTTTCATGGCCTTTTCATGTGAAAGAAAATATGACAATAAACGCGCGGACTTCAATATAAATCTTGACCCACAGTGTTAACATATTTACATAATTTTAGAAACATACCTGATACTCTATGGAGTGTTTAACAGTTTACTCGAACGCCCATAAATATTACTACCCAGTTACAATACCTATTCATATGGAAAGGACAGGAGAACTCTATCGCTTTCATATTTCTTATCCGGTTATCATCTCTTTCGTTCACGTCGTTTCCTATTTGCTTTCATAAAAAACAAAGCAAGGACCCTTTTTTTAAAAAAAAAAAAAAATCGAATCCAAACAGAAGATGCTTGTTAGAGATCGTATGCGATCAATTTCACGCACGTTTACGTATCTATTGTAGCCACAGGACATATTTCTTTATTTCCCAGTTTCTATTCTAAAACTAAGTTTATCCAACTTAGAAATATTGTAATTTAAAGGATGTTTACAACTCATATTTTGAGGAGAATTCTAAATTTCAAATATAGTCATCAGGAACCATCATTAATCTCCTTACGCTCAGGTTTAATGGATGATTTATCGATGTTTCCAACTCAAGATTAATGGACGATTAATCGATTTATCTAATTCAGGATTAATGGATGATTAAGCGATTTTTCTAACTCAAGATTAATGAACGATTGATTGATTTTTCGAATTTAATATTTGATGAAGGTTCGTGCAAAATGGGAAAGGTTTGAGAAACACATTTAATCTCAGTGTACTTTTTTATTATCCTGATCATCAGAATTTCATATTTTTCCAGACTTACATTAAATATTTTCTCTTTTACACGTCTTATTAAAATCATTATGGGATCGGGGGAAGGAGGGTAGAAAAGCGCCCATGGTAGAAATGTCAAACAGCCCTGTGTGATATTGCCATTTTGGGCAAGCAACAAACATGGATGGTAGAGGTGACAAACCGTTCTTTATTAGTATCACCATGTTGCTGTACAAGATGAATTTTGATTTCATAAGAATACATTTCACTTCTGAACATACTGTTTTATATGTATCACGAAATATTATTACTTCACAATACGAAAGATACTATGACATTCATCTGCTCTTATTGAAAGTAATGTTGATAGCTTTGAATAGAGCAGCTGTTAGAATCGTCTCCCTGCACCAAAAACTTTCTGTTTATAACAAACCATAACCACTACGACTAGAAGTAACCATGAAGCCAGGGCCGCATGGGAAGGGGGGGGGCAGCGTTTCCGGACCCCCCCCCCGAGAAAAACGTACACACACAAACGTACAGTCACTGCTGACTTTAAATTTGACCATCGTTTTATTTTTTAGCACTTTTATTGGGAATTATGCACATTTTGAGTAAATAGACGCAAAGACTTTTGCTTTGGTGTTCTTTCGAGGAAATTCAGGGCCCTTTTAGCATTTTGGAACCCCACCCCAGTCCCACCCCAACATTCCGGCCCTGGAAACTACATTGGATTCTCTTTTTTTGGAAAGAGTGTTGAAAAGTTAAAAGAAAAAAATCTGTGTAGCTAATGAAAGACCTTTAAAAAAAAATCAAGCATTTCCGCTTTCGTTATTTCAGCCAACCTTATCTAAGTGCAATTACATCATTTGAATGATGTTAGGGAATTTACACTAATTTTAACTTCTCGACGCGTTGTGACAGTTACCAAGTACAATAGTTGTTTGGGTCACATAGTAGTTTTACTGAGGATTTGTAAACCACTGGTATCATTGTTAATTTTAGTAGTATGAATTTTTTTAATCCAGTGCTATTCATTTTCTTTGGATGTAGTAGTATGTTTTTGTTTTTTTTAATCCAGTGGTATTAAGTTGTTTCTTCGTCAAGAAGCAACCTTTTACAAACTTGTAGTTTATATTGATTTGGCAAAAATCATCGGACCAGTATAAATCTATATCTAATCAGCTTGCATATGCATTTTTAGACCTGTCCGACATAGTGGGTATGGAAAGAATTCACCTGCACCTAGCACGTTGGCTATTCCAGATGCAATCAGCATTTATAAACCAACGCGTCATGGTATAGTCTTTTGTTAGACTGAAGTAGGGTCTATACGGTTTACAGGTTGAGATGTTTATTATAACCCCAATTAGCAGCTTGCCAATACAGATTTAAATATACACACAGTAGGTAAATCTAGATGAGTCGTTTCTATCTTAAATTTGCAATAAATGTGTTGATGTCAGAATCCACTCATGCATGCATTACTGTTCAGAAATGAATAATTATATGGCACATTGATATATTGACACATTACAACAACAACAAGGAATTATAAAGTAAATACTATCTTTTTTTACAAGCGATTACACTTCTGATCCATACTGTACTTGCGCCATAAAAGCACTAAAAAGTAGCAAGGTTCTACTTCCTTCAGGAGTATTTATTTCACTGCATATCATATAAGTACATGTCTACAGCAAACATAAAGTAGAGTGTGTTATGTTTTGTGTTTTGCTCTTGTTTCCTTGGTGTAATCGTCTTTTGTGGCTTTGTGCCCTTGAAAAGTGAACCGGGCTGGTCTCACACCAGTCTTGCACTGTTGTTCGTCAATTTTTCTATCATGACTATTATTTTCATGAATAACACGATCTTTTTTTGATCCAGTGCTTTTGGGAAGATTGTTATTTGCCGTGTTTGGCGTGAAGATCGTCAAAATCCGAACAAAACCGTCTTGGATTAGAGGACACGCACCCTTTCTTCGTGTCAAAAACAATCGTCAAACCCAGGATCGCTGAAATACTAAAAGAGTGTTACCGCCGCGTAATCATGACTTTGGTTTCATTAAATTTCTTTTTGAAAAATTGATAAAATTGAGATCTTAAAGTATCTTGCTTATGAGACTTTAAAAAAATATATTGTGGCTTTTTCAAAAAACTAGTAAAATTGATGGGAAGAAAATCTTATCATTTTGAATATATATTATAGCTTTGAATTTTTTTATTCTCGAATAAAAATAGTTTAATTCCATACATCGGAGGAAATCCCCAAATTTTCTTCAATTTTAAAACATTTTATAGGATAATTCAGTATATTATTGTAATCCTCAAAGTTTGCAAATGCTCCATGAAAAATACACATATATGTCAACCAAAAATAAGAAAGATTTTGAAAAATGTAAATTTTATGAAGAAAATTTTAGTTTTTTTTTTTAAATTGAAACCGGGGCTTCTAATATTTCGTCTACTGTTAATAGACTCCAACTTCTGAGGAATCTCTTGTCATTTCACTTTTCATTTCTAGATGAACGCAAGACTGTTTGATATTGTTTCTCCACCCTCACCCCAGTTTTTAATATGGGAGTACATGGGGGGGGGGGGGCAAATAATATAAAAATGCTATGTTGCAATATAGGGTATAACGACTTTAACGATACCGATTGACAAATAATTCTATACTTCTAAAGGAAGCAAAGGCGTGTTATTTGCTAGGGCTTAAGTGCTATTTAACCGAGCTATTTGTCCCCAAACTTCCATTACAGTCAAAGATTAATTTCAGTTACATCTTGGCATATAGATCAGAGAACAAGTATATTATAATTCAAATTTTTCACCGTCATTCGAATTGTATATTGGGCCTAGATAGAGCAGCCGTGATGCGCCGGTTATGCACCTCAGCGTTTTCGGGTTCCATCTTGGCTTTTGAATATGCAGAGTAAGTGGTCGGCTATTAAAGGTTGTGAGTTTCCCTTACTTCCATCTTAATTAACATATCTCCCTATAAGAGTAAAACCCTAACAATGATACCTATGGACCGCACACAAATATTATCACTGGCAATGGTGTGATGAGGCATCGCATGGTTTACAGGTGCACTGGAAGCTTGTCGGACATTCAGGCCAAATGTCAGTCACCTAGACGACTGCTAGTATAAATTACCTACAATTTAAATCATCATAACTTCAACATTTTCAAACATTTCTCATGAAATTTTCAGTAGACATTAAATTATTGACACTAATTCATATGGGGGTAATGCCAATATAAAATACTTTAATTTTATATGAGGTGCTGTGTAGACGTGGTGTGCTAATGAGTACGTTAAGTTTATATGATGTGCTGTGTAGGCGTGCTGTGTCACTGAGTAAGCGTGATTATCTCTGTTCTCACCATAGTCCAATTACTGTCCCCTCAAACACCAGCATGGTGGACATCGAGACTCTTGTTTGTCTGAGATCTCACGAAGCCACACAAGCGTCGAGTTTGAATGATAAAATTCAAGCTATACAAAATCTACAAGTTGATGACTCTCTTGCTTCTGATAATCAATGACTGTTGATAAACGAGGTTCTACTGTATTCGAACATATATTATTTCCATATAATTACAATAAAAGTACCATGAACGGCATTATACGTCCACGTTTGATTGTCGTCTGTGTCGGCACTAATAGGAAATGGAAGACCCTGGATGTCATTTGCCAACGGGTCTCAGTGACTTGGATCTTTGGTCAAGATATGCGGTCTTGAACTAAACTTTCTGTGCAAAAACCATATCTTTATTATTTGACTTACCATGCCCTTGACCATTGACTTCAAAATTAATAGGCCTTTCCGTACCTTCAGTCCAAGCCCTCTACAAACTTTGATCTAGGTACGTGACCTAGAACTAAAGTTAGTATGTAAAACCCTGTTGTTTCATCAATCACAGTGACCCTGAACTTGGATCTTTTTCATATCTGAAGTGTAAATCATTCACAAACTTTGGTGAAGGTACATGGTCGAGAACTGATTATTTTATATAATGCAGAAGCCATTTTTAATTTTTCAGCTACCCTGACCCTTGATATTTTGACTAAAAATCAGAAGGCTTTTACCTCCAAATGCAAGAAGTTCAGTCAAGATTTTTTATGTAGAATTAAAGCTGTTGTGTGATAATCATTCTCTTCTTTCAGTCACAATTACCACGACCTTCGACTCTTTGACTTCAAAATCAACTGGCTTCTCCGTTAATCGATGCACAAACGATCCACAAAATTTGGTCTAAGTCTCTCGTGCAGAAATAATGTTAACGTGCAGAAACCATTTTGGCTTTTTTTTTTTTTCAGTCTCAGGAACATTAAGCTCTTTAATCGTAAAATCGATAGTCTTCCTTATTATCCCAATGCAAGAAATTTTCGTAGTTTAGTAACGATAGACGGCCGTGGAGAACTTAAGTTATCATGCGGAAATGAAATAAGGAACAGATGGACGGACAACTCCATGATGTTTCGTCCTGTGGCGGGAATATAAAAGGAGATACACGGAATGGTGAGAACTTATTCACCTCTGCAAGTATAAAGCTGAAGACGCCAATCAATAATTACGTTAACGAGCACAAATCATTAAGGTAGATTTAGTTCGAGCGTTTACATAGTACATACTTTTTGAGAATAGACTGTCTTCGCATTTTACACACTATCAAGTTTACTTATTGTTTTAACGTTGGCGTGTTGTTAGCAACCTTTCAGTACAGATTAGTATCCTAACAATACCTTACTCAGGTTCTGATAAATCCGATTTCAACACCCTAGCTTTGTAAATACATTTGATTACAAAGGTCACAAGTAGGGCATAGGATCGATTCATCATTGTTAAAAAGGTGCACGCGAACGTAATAACGTTTTAGATCTAGCTACTTTTCAAAAGTAATCGATATGTACATGAACACAAAAACATGGATTAATTTACTCCATTCATGAAACAAAAATGGAAGATTTTCATGTGCATGCTAGAAAGCAACATTTATCAGTTTTGCTCATTAACTCGTTTATATTATTTAAATGAATGATAATTTCGTACACATTACAATGAGGAATTATCCATGTTCCGGCGATAGTAGAAAGATTCGTGCAGAATGAAAACGAATTAAAATTTTGTATTGCCGAACACCGCTCTAATTATATATATATATATATATATATATA
>JAECUM010034559.1:0-11787 GCA_016617855.1 Megalonaias nervosa
ATTGAAACTGAAGCTTTTTATCTTCGGATATTAATGTATCTCCCATTATTTGCTCGTATAGACCATTCTCAGAATGTATTCATGTATTCATGTGACCCTGTGTCAATGAATCCAAAATGAGGCTAAGCTAGGCACCAGCTTATAGATTTGTTAGAACCAGGGGACCAAATATTGGCAGATAAAGGTTTTGTTAAAATTAAAGAGAAAATTATTTTAATAAACAGATTAATAGAATATCCCATACATAAAATGATAAAATTATATATTTTTTAGACACGATTCTTCCCTATTATGTTTACTTTATATAATGTCTGCATTTCCATATTGGGTGTTAAAATTCATCTATCTACCAACACCACAAATATAATATTAATTATAATCCATAAAGAAGTTCCCATAAATAAGGGACCAATTTGTGTGTTTGGGGGCAGGGTGCTTTGATTATATATATATATATATATATATATATATATATATATATATATATATATATATATATATATATAGCTTTCAAACAGCTTTGAACAAATAATCCTGCTGTTTTGCGGGTAAATATATAACTGCCAGTCTGTTATTAAAACAAAACAAAAAAATGTGTTCGAATGAATAAAATCATATATCCATATTGTCAGTTGACAAATGATTCAAAAAAGAAAAAAAAATACATCAGTTAAAGGGAAAATTCCTGTCCCTTCCACCCCCAGGCACTAAAAGCAGCAAGCACCATAACAACCACCAGGTTGTGCACTTCTGTTACAAATTAAAATGCAAGCATACCGACATGTATCCGAAACTATTTAAAGCCCACCACATAGTCTCTACTGGTTGGGGGGGGGGGCGTGGTTGGTTAAAAGGGCAGTTTGTGTCACTATGCACATTTTGTAAATGTTTTATTCTGACCGCGTGTTTTGACCACAGTATTGATTGATCATTGCTGTACATTTAAACCATACCTAATCAGAAACAAAATTCATGCTTTAAATAGTTTCTTTTTTCTATCGTTAACTTGTATTTTGTGTGCTGCAGAGAAAAAGGACAATTAAAATAGGACGTAAATAAACTTACGTTTAAGAGAATGGACATATCAAGTAAGTTTTCGTCATTATAATATATACTGTGGTAATTATATAATATAAAATATTCTTACGCAAAAGGAAACAATCTCTATAAAATACATTACATCCATTACAGCCGCGATCAATATAATATATTCTCTCGCAAAAGGAATCTACATAATATATTATATGCAGTATAGTCGCGATCTGCCTAGCTTAGCCTCATTTTCACGATACATTAATATTCATGAGGATCTCATTAAGAATGGTCTATAACGGATGGCTTATCTTGATTTCCAAGACAACACTGCCGGAGCAGGAGCTCCTTTATATTTTGAGCGTTGAACACAACGTGAAAACGGGACAAATGATTCAGTGAGGACCCGCCTAACTGAAGCTACTGCCTGTCGAACACTTAATTCTTAAATCCTGAAGATAGTTGAAAGTATTGTCTTGCAGTGATATCCCTGATTTAAGTCCCATCAAGACTATTGCTATTGAGGTTTACACATCTGACTGGAGTGTTGTTGTTTTGTTTTGTTTTTTTAACTCTGTGCAAAAGTTAATCATTGAGGTTTGATTTGAAATTCCTGTTAAGGTTACATTGTGTGATTCATCTAGAACGTTGATACTGTCAAATTCAGCTCTAACCCTTCTAATCTCTTAGAACTGTATTATATATGTCAAACTCAGACAGATGCATCTGTATGAGAGTAACTCAGTACCACAGCTAGGTTACTGTGATGTAATATTCACGGTTGAATGACGTTTGTAGTTCTAACTTTCCATATCTTACATCCGCACATTTGTTTACCCTTTTTCTTCCACACAAAAATTAGTGTGTGGATACATCTCAATAATAGTAACTCAATTTTACCAAAAGGAGGCCACCTTGACCTAATGTTCAAGCTCAACACAATTCTTTCTTTTATCAGCTACTAAGAATGTGCTACTTTGAAAAGGAATTTTATGGTTTACAATGTAACACTTTGGTATGTCTTTTTTTTCTGTTATGCCAGTAAGTCAGCAGAAGGGTATTCAAGGGTGAACAATTACCCTGCCACATAATGTGGGATTTAGAGTTACAAAGAACAAGTGTTAAACATGGTCAGTTTTGCTATCGTTGATGTTCAAATAGCAGCTAGAAATGATAAGATGTTGAAAAGAGAGCATCAATAAAGGAACCCAAAAATTAAAACCATGATACACAACTTGCAGGTAATGTACTCCATTAGGATGAAAAGAGTCAGATATATGGGTTATAAATATTTTACACGCATATTTTTGCTTCTTCTAATTTAAGTAATTTATTTACTTCATCGTCTTGCATTTGAAAGCGTATTCAGTGTCAGTCGATGTATAGATGGATTAATTTATTAAAGTTCAGTATATATAAAATATTTGAAGTAAGTTATAATACTCATCAAAATAAATACGTACATGTTGAAAGCGTCGTACTTACGGTTATACATATTGTACTGTTGTTACAGCCAAGATGAATGCACATAAACTATTTATTCAGTTATATATATATATATATATATATATATATATATAGGTATATATATATATATATATATATATATATATATATATATATATATATATATATATATATATAGATAGATAGATAGATAGTTAAGTTATTACACCTTGTATGATACGATCAGCTAATCAAGTTCCACCTTCTTTTTACACATTGTTTAATATGGTTAGATACTAATAACTAAGTTTCGCCTACTAATTACATCTTGTTTGATATGATTAGATAATTAAGTTATTAATCTTTTAGATAATTAAGTTATTTCACCTGTTAGATAAGTAAGTTCCACCGATTCGTCCAATCATAATTCATAGATAGCAGCTGCTACCTGTTCCAGCATAGCGATTGCCAGTTTTGAACTTTGGCCTTTAAATTTTCCATTAATTGAAACCCAAAGGCATATTGATAAATAATGTTTGTACAATAATAAAGTGTCTTATTCCTATTTTGTATATTTTATTTCGAACCGAATTAAATAATTTAAGTTTAGTTTTAATAATTGTCTTTGTGTCAGCGATCTGCAAAAATGTCTTAATATGAGATACATAATTAACATAGAAGCATGTGCACATCCATGTTTGTGCGAGATTACGTGAATAAAAATTATTACAGAGAATAAATATCAGGTACATGTCTTGTAGCTTTTATCCAGCAGAGATAAAGAATGATAATAAAGGTCGATTTACCTCGAATATTTTATTGAATACCGCAATACTCCATCTTCATAACATGGGATCCATAAAAGTAATCCATTTAATAAGTTACAGAGCCTTATACTGAGGGATGTAACAAGAAAACACCAGTGTCAAGTCCAATAAATTAGCCCCCCCCCCCATGTACTGATATTGATGGACTATTTTTTTTTTCGTTGTCACCTTTTCATTAAATCGTGCATTTGACACAGACAAGTTTGCCAGCAACACATCAGTGTACATTTTAGACGCCAGTATTTCTCGCGGTTCTTGAGTTACGGTGGGATGAATGGGTTCATTTGGCTATACGTACAGAATATTTCCAGATCGAATCCTGTTTCACAACTTCTAAACCTACGTGGATAAATACAACCATACATCGTGTATCAGTTTCCACGTTCGTGGCTACATGCTGCTGTTCCATCAGTTACAGCAACCAAACAGATGTGACTTCCGCTCAACCGTTCATTTGAAACTTTCCACTGACATTGGCCATTAAATCGGCACAATTTTATTCAGGACCAACTTTTCATAAGAAATCTTGTTGTGAAAATCTATGTTGATATGACCGTCCATTCAGAAGGAGCAGCGAGGACAAGATCTTTTTTAAAAATATGGACTATCGGATGCCAGATTGACAACAATTTTATGTAGGGCCAACTAGACGTAATAAAAAGTCTTTCAGCGAAACCCCATGCCGATATAACTCCGTTCGGAAGACTAGTGACAATATTTTCGAGATGGATACTGTGGCGGTTATACTGGATGATAGCGCTAAATCATTTCCTTTCAGAACCAACAAGACGAGAAAAGAAGTCTCTATCCGTTCAGGGGTCGGAGCGTTAAGTTGATTTTCAAGATGGTTGCCATGGCGAACATACTGGATGTCCGAGAGGTACCACTAGCAACGGTCTAGTTTCCACAATAACTAAAGTGGACTTCTTACCTAGAAAGGCTCAACCAATATGTATCAAACTTGTCAGGAATGTTACTTTCTTCTAGATGAATCAAAATTATTTGCGGAATTATTTCCCATGCAACGTTATAGATCATCATCCAGTGTCTCACCAATTGTATGCTGATGACACCCAAATATACAAATCTAGCCATCCAGCTGAAGTTGAAGCTACCATCCAAGGCGTAGAGAGGTGCATTTCCGATGTGAAATCATGGATGACATGTAACAAGCTGCAGATGAATGATGATAAAACTGAAGCCATTCTGATTACAACACAAAGATTTTCTCATTCACATCCTTTACCGCAGACAATAAATATCAGCAACACCAACATTAAATTCACACAGTCAATACGAAACCTCTTGACAGTACTCTCTCATTGCACCAGCATGTCATGAACATATGCAACGCCTCTCTCCTGCTCTCTATCCTACACTGGCTATCCATACGATCCAGAATTAAACACAAAATTTGTTCTCTGTTACGTTTCACTGACGGGCTCCAGTCCAACATACCTATCTGACCTCACCCATGTGTACACACCTGCAAGATACTTACGCTCCTCTTCTGACATTCGTATTCTCATTATTCCCACTATGAAAATGAAATCATTTGGACAACGCTCTTTTGCATACCAGGGCCCAGCAATGTGGAACGAATTGCCCACTGCACTTAGACATAAAGACACAGTGATCTCATTCAAGAGCGCTCTTAAAACTCACCTATTTCAACTGCAAGAACAGACTTGAAGACCTAATAATGTATCCTTATAATGTATCCTTACCTTAAATATTTACAGCATGTTTTCTGTTTCTAATTTCGTGGTGTTTGTTTTTATTTTTGTAATCATATCATTATATATTTTTTTTTTTAAGTGTTGTCAAATGTTGTAAAGTGCTTAGAACTTCTAAAGATTAGGCGCTATACAAAGTCCTCATTATTATTATTATTATTATGGTTTCATTTGAAATCTTATTTTCGACAGCTTCTTCTGAAAGGCTAAAATATATGTTGATAAATCGTAGGTTTAAATAATTATTTCTTAGAGGATGATTCATGAAGTTTTAATCGGAACGGCTATCCTAGCAACGATGTGGTTTTCACAACACTCATATGAAAAATCATAATATTAACTTCTCCATACCCGCTGAGCCGAATCCATTAATGCACGGTTGTTAGGATATGGTCTTGGAAAATGTTCTCTTGAAAGGCTCACTTAACAACGATGTGGCTTACTCGATAGCCTGGTTGAATATCTAATTCCAACTTTTTGCCTAGAATGACTGGGTCAGTCTCTATGAATCTTGCTACGAAGGTTTGTTTGGAGCTCAGCTGCCTTTCTATAGCCCTGGGAAAAGCACGTAACTCCCATTTCCTCTGCATCATAAAGCTAATAATGAGCTGAAGGTGCCATTAAGAAACAACCAACCAGTCAATAGCAATCCCGTGAAAAACCTACAAATAATACTTCTTTCCCATCAGGTATGGCTAATGTTACAAACATTTTTATTATTTAAAAAAGTCTCATAGAACTACCATCTCAGCCTTACCATGTTGGACCAAATGTGACAGGTAGATTGCTAACTTGAATACCTTTCACATTCACATAAAAGATGTCAAACCAAAGTTACTCAAATGGTATCAAAAAAAATGTCAAAAAGCATTACTTTCTACCAATTTGTTGGAAGTTTTATGAAACCTGGTGTCTGTCAGTCCAGGCACCTTTTGTATTAATACATTTGCCTAGATCAGTGTATGCAAAAAAAAGAGATATCAGTCCCACTTAGACCTTTCTTTTTATACTTCAATGAGCTCATAAACAAATGCATTTTGACCAGACATTGTATTTTCTTGTTTTTCAGCAAATATGTTGAAAGCAGTACGACATTAATCATTAAATGAAATGTCTTTTTGTTTCAGTTTTTGTGATAACTTGTGAATATTATTATACAAACAAGTAGGGATGAATTACCAAACCCTGCGTATGTGTATATCTGGAGAGCACCTGTCCAGTCTAATAATTTTTTTTCAAAACGACATATTTAATTTTGGATTAAACTAAACTTGGCGAGTGTGTTTATTTTGAGAGAATTCAAGAGAAACTCAGTTATATTTTACCCATGATATTAAATTCATTGTCAAAGGCTATGTGAAAGATATATGCACTGAACTTACCTTGTGGACATTATAACTAGGGTCAATAAGAAGAAAAAAATATTTGTATAAAAAAATTGTATGCTAGAATTTCCCACCATATCTTAGACGAATTTAATAATCAGGAATTAGAAAGAGAGAGAGAAGAATGGAACTGTTTGTGAAATCCTACAAACTATTTCAGTTATTGGAGCGACTGTCTCACAAAGGGGGTCGTTTTAAGCTTGGCACTGGCCTGACATAAGTTTATGTGAAATGTAGAAAATAGCACAGACTTGTTATACTAAAGTACATAATGGTTAATGGTGACCAAAGAACTAGCTCTCTCTCTCTCTCTCTCTCTCTCTCTCTCTCTCTCTCTCTCTCTCTCTCTCTCTCTCGAAATCTTTTACCACTTTTAAATGATCCTGGATATAACCTTTTGTATGGCGCTAAATAGCCTAACAGTGTTGATGCGCCGTAAAATTACAATCTCTCTCTCTCTCTCTCTCTCTCTCTCTCTCTCTCTCTCTCTGCTTTAGTAGCAATATATAAATTTCCATCTTTATTCCCAGCATAGCGTATGTATATGTTTATAGGTATGTGTATAAGATTTAACTAATCATCAATTAAACTGAATTTAGCGCATACTAAAAGCTTCCGAAATATTATATTTAAATGGCAGAATCTACAAGTAATAGTAAATTTCCAAACCTTGCACGTAATTTAGCGGAGAATCCCCCAACCCCCAACCCCAATATTTAATTTAAATGATTTAGACTAAATGTAATCTAAAAATCACAACACTGACACGAAATTTATCAGATGCATAAACCCGTAATATTTTATTCAAATAGCTGAGACGAATATAATACTGAACTGTTTACCCTCATATGCATCTTTAAATCAATACTTTGACTAACCCTTTTATCGCAAGCTTCACACTAACAAAATCTTTGATATACTAGAAGTAGTCTTTGATCGACTATAATTATTTTTTGATAAACTGAACCTAACACTAAAATTACGAAACCAACACGGAATTTACTATGCACTTGAGAAAACATGCAGTGCAACCAGCCTCAAAGGATACCTTTAAATAATGGCCGCATTCAGGTTTTTCACATTTAAATATCCATAAGAGCGACTTGGGGTGAGACGAGGGGCTAAAGGAAAGCATGAGCACGTAATTTTAAATCTTTTGAGAAAAGACAATGGACATTAATATACCAAACACATTATTATTATATTATTATTATTATTATTATTATTGTTATTATTATTATTATTATTATTATTATTATTATTATTATTTAAGGTAACGTAAAATCTCGATAGCACAGTGGTAATTCGCTTGCTTTACACGTCTTTAGTCTTCAGTTCATTCATTATTTCATGATTGTAAGGGCTCATGCTCACGTGGTCGGTGCTCAGTTGAATTCCTCAACTTCCAAAATTCACTTAACATTAAGTCATCATCTCAGCCATCCGAAGCAAGTATGTTGTTAGAGCTTGTCATTGTATACTGCTACTACTACTACTGTTGCTACTACTACTACTACTACTACTACTACTACTAATAATAATAATAATAATAATTTTCTTAGTTCTAGTGAATTACGGTAGGATACTGAAGTATTTATATATGTATGTGTGTATGTATGCATGTATATATGTATGTATGTATGTATAGCGTACTTTTGTATGCACTATCAAACAAAATAGAACCTATCCCTTCATTATCTGTATAGTAGGTTGCATATTTGTGTTTTAATGTTAATAAAGATGTTTGTTTGTTTATAAGGTTATGCTAACGAGTTTGTTTGTTTGTAAGAATGTGTTTGATGTTTCTTTTGATACAAAAGGATGTGGGGTTTTTTCATAGGTAGATGTTATTGATCGGCACCTATCCCCTTTCCCTCTTATGTTTTGTTTGCATGTGTTGTTTTTCTTAAGAGTAGTTGGTGTTGGATTGTAAATATATGTATTTGTATGTGTGGCTATTTGTCTTATGTACATGTAGAGGTCTTTTGGGACAGGTGTAGATCCTTAAAAAATTCTCCACATACTTTACCTGTCCCTTTCATGAGATATTTACGTGTGTGTCTCAGTAAGGTCCGAGGATTGTCCGTAAAGATGTGCGTTGTTCATTCAAGATATATTTTGGTCAGTATGATTGTGTTGGTAAGTGGGGATGTGAGTTGGCTGTTATTTTTAATTTTGGTTTTTAATTAATGTTTAAAAGTTTAGTTTTATTATTTTAATTCTGTTCACTTTTTGTTTAAATCTTTAGCATTACTTTTATCGTATGCCGATTTTTTACTATAATATTTCGGGTTTCTTTTTAGGCTGAGTTAACTTTCATGCAATTTTCGTAATATATGTATTTCTATTTGTCTCAGCTAAATTGATGAAACATTCCAAAATTGTTGGTATCCGTGATAATTTCGTAAAGTTTTACTTTTAGTCTCAGATATATTTTCATATCATATTCATGGGTTTTATGTCTCCTATAAATGTCCTGTTTCTAGTCTCCCCCATTATAATAACAGATTTTGGGTATGATTTGTTTCGTCTTCGCTAAATTCCGTGTCAGTTTAGTAATTTTAGTACTACCTTTATATCAACCATTTTTATATTTAATATTCCGGATTTTGTTTGCTCTCTGCTAAATTCCGTGTCAATCTCGGAATTTTTGTATATACTTGATCATATACATAAAATATGCCGGGTATTCTCTCCGCTAAAGTCGGTTTCAGTTTCGGAATTTGGGAATTATTTTTAGTCTCGACCGTTTTACTATAATATTCACGTGTTTTTGTTTAGTGTCTGCTAAATTATGTTCCAGTCTCGAAATTTTGGAGTCATTATGATTTGGTTCACTTGATTATGGCTCTTTATAAAAACAGCACAATATATGCCAATTTATCTACACCGCCAGCATAATCTGAGGTACAGGTAATGGTTTATAAATATATCTAGAATACATGCGTCTAACCACTAAGCATCATTAAGTATATAATAGGTTTGATGGGAAGTCGGCAGATTTACTAATGGTGAGAGTGTAAGACCTAATCTGCATTGTCGTCATGACTACAGCTGTCATTCTGTAACTTCAGTTTTATCGTATTTACGTGTGCTAGATGCCCATAATGACACACTGTGTTCATTTCCCATCGATGTCGAGAGTGACGTTTGTGTACTTCGTCCCACGATACCCATAACTTTTCTTGTTGTGTTGAAAGAAAGAAAGAAAATGAAAACGGTAAGGAATACATTTTGTACACATTTGTATGATTATTACTACATAATTATTGGTGAACTGGATACGGGTGATGCAGAAAAAGTACAAGAAACTGTCAAAACGTGATAATTCGCTAGTCAAGGATTGTCGATCCACAAAAACGTGGAATAAATCTGAGCGACAACCCTTAATTAGGAAAAACATTTAATAAAACCTGTAAACATTCATAAGGAGGTTTAGGTTGGGGTGCGGGCGTGAATTTGTTAACTGGTATCTGTAGTACATGCCTCGTTATGCAACACCCCCCACCTCAAAAAATATAAAAAGTTCAGTTTTAAAGTTAAAATCTCTTTAAGATGGTCTCTTTTGATCAAAACTGAACGTTTATACGCATGCTTCGTGACGTCGCAATTTTAAATGCGTAGATGCAAATTTAAAATAAAAATTACATGGTTGATTTTATAATTTTCGTCAGTCACTGGTCTTCGATCCATTTCGTTCAACCTCAGCTGTTTGTAGTAACTAAAATAAGCGGTTGACCAATGAGAAAGCGTCTTACATCCGTTATTGATTAAATTTGGCGTTTTTCATGATGCCCGCCTTTTTAAAAAAAAATCAAACTAAATTTCTGAACGTTTTAAACCAAATAAACTGACATTAAATCTGGGCCAATGTCGAAGGATACACTTATGATTATTCCGTTATTGTCCTAGACATAATGTTACTAGAAATCCTAGTCGAGTAGTTCCTTTCAGCTGCATCCAGTCAGAAGACGGAGCTGTAAATCGTGTTTATCTTGGCTAGCGAAGATAGGATTTTGAGAGCTTGTCTCAGTTTTGATTTTTTTAGATTAACTATTTTTATACACAATCCAACCTTCGTGAACTATTCAAACAACACTGCATGACATCGAAACTCCATAAGCAATTAAAATACATCTTCGGAGAGGTTACTTGGTGTCATTCTCACAAAAGATATCATAGATGGAGTGTTTTTCTTTCATACCTCATAGCTCAGCGATCACTAGACATACTTTGGCTGACTCGTTGGTGCAACTTTCTTATAGATGAGCTTGTGCATCTCCAATGTTATAAAATTATCATCATTATATCTTTTCCAATGGACGTCTACAGTCATGTCCAGTTGTAGAATATTTACTATTTAAAACTTGCCTTCCTATAGAAGCCATCAAAACTGTTACGAAATGGCTACCTGTTACCAAATTTAACGGAATTTTGAGCGAAAACTTAAGACGTTAAAATACGCACAAATTTGACTTTAGATTTATGTTTTTTAAAATTGAAGGGAGGCATTTGCTAGACACATGTTCATATTAAGGAAAGGTTTGCAAAGGACGATGCGATAGCACAAGATGACCAGTGATTGCCAGTATGTGATGTTTACAGAAATTGCTGGATCAAAATTTATATTGTTTCGATCAATGCTTGCAAAACAAGTTTGCTATGTCTGAGTGTTTTTACATTACAGAAACATTATGATGGTTATAAAGTGCCGAGGCAAGTGGAGTAAAGTGTCCTTCACAAACACACATACCACGGTAGCCGATTCGGACTGATTCTATCGTGGGAATCGAACTCAAATCCTTCTGACCACGGTACCTACGCATTAACCACAGAGTCTTCGCGGCTCACACGGGAAAATTTTTTTAAAACGCACATCTTCAGATATCAGAGTTCATGTACCAAATGGTAAAAAAAAATTTCTGATTGGATGGTTTCATAGCTATTTAGGTTAAAAGAAGAAAGATCTATTCAAGAGACTTATCAAGGGAAATAATATAGTTAAGGCTCTTGTTATCAAAGGAAATACCTTCTTTGAAGATAAAGACAAAAGTAATGCCACGAAAGGTTATTGTAAGGCTCCATCTCAATATTTAGTATGCTTGCTGATCCGTGCCGGTTATTAGTCAAACTGATAAGTGGCAAAACCCTGTCAGCAAAAGATAAACTACTGAAATGCCTGCAAGGTATATATTCACTTCATAGATTGCATGATAACACAAAGATCTACGATTAATAGTTACAGAGTTCTAGTGATTAAACACAGGTGGACATTTGATAGAAGGGGTCTTGTACGGCGGATGACGTTAATTAGTCATAAGGGTACTGTTATCAATCAGCATGTTTGTATAAACATCCCGT